>JAJJWW010014143.1:600000-873755 GCA_023531295.1 Papaver armeniacum
TGGTTTTTGATTTCTTCTCAGTTATTCTCTAAAATTCTCCTTTGTTTTCAAACAGGTTTATTATGTCTACTGTGTGAATAACTTAATTTGTGTCTCCATTATGTGTTTCCAATTAATACTATCTCTAATGGTGTTTGGCTTTACGTTTGTTGCAATCAAATCGTTTGAAGAGAATGTTGCTAATCGTTTGGTAGAAGGATTAATCTGTTCTAGTATTAGTTGTTCAGGATGGTTGAAGATTTCCACCAGGTGCCAACTCAGTGAGTCGTGTACTCAAGGTATCTCGCCTGCATGCAAATTCGAATTCAAAAAAAAATCAAACCTATTAATTGTAGTTTCAAAAGGAAAGTTTATTTGATAACCTTTCTTTTCGGATCTTTAGCCAGCTTCATAACTTCCCATACCTACTTCATCAAAAATCCAATCTGTTACCGGAATTACAATGATACAATATCAATAAAAATATCAAAAATTCATATCTTTAAGCCTAAGCCCTATATAGTCGAACAAAACCATCTCTTTTATCTCCTTTGTTATCCTAAAAACCCAGAAAATCTTTTTCTTAATACAATGGAGGAAGGAAACTTAGGCCAGTTAGGAAACCTAGTTAGCCAATTCAAACACAACAACGCTGGACTTAGGAGACACCAATGAAGTAGTAGTGTTTCAACAATCTTCTAACAGTGAAGTGAATGAAGAAGAGGAGGCTAAGTGGGAAGCTAGTGCTATAGGCAAGATTATCATCGAAGGAAGAAAGAAAGTTGAGGCTGTTGAAAAATCTATTCTCTTCACATGGCCATTTATGACTGCAGAAGATGTTAGGATAGTTGAGACAGATCCCAACATAATGATATTCAAATTCAGTAACTGGTCTCTGTTGAATAAAGTCATTGATGAAAGACCATGGAGCATAAACATACATCTTCTAGTTGTTCATGACTACATACCTGAAATGATGTACACAGAAAAGCACTAGGGTTTTCAACATTTTTGGATTCAACTCAAATATCTTCTCCCAGAGCACATGAATGTGGATGCAGTTACAAAAATAGGTGGTTTAATGGGTGATGCAATTTCCATTAAGCCTAAAAATGCTATACATGTTGGAAGTGTCCCTGTGAAAGTCTGTGTCAACATCGACCTCTCCAATCCTTTAAGAAGAGGTGTAAAAGCGATAATTAATGCTGGACTCGGCCGCTAGATCAAATTCTTTTATGAATGCCAACCAACTGGTATCCTCTCAGAATGCTATGTGATCAAGCATTGTAAGATTTCATGTAAAGATGTTGCTATCTTTCTTAACAAGGCACATAAAAAGCCATACTTTCTGGGAGGCAAGCAATGTTAGGAGGAACATTAAGCAAGTATCAACTGGAAATGCACCAGCAGCCAAGTCTAACCAGAAGAAATTTTACAAAGGTACTACTTTCATACCTCCTAAAGATGGTGAAGTTATTGATATGAATTTTCTACTAAAAGGAAGCTACTGAAGATTAAAGGCTAGTAAAGAGGATTAGAACCAATGAAGTTTGCTCTGACTTTTCCATTAGAGATACTAATAATCCCATCAACAATACAACTGGTACTAGTGCAGATATCCAAACTTCTCAAATGATTGCAAAAAGAGATTGTCACACAACTGAAACACATAAGGAGACTCAGGTTTACAATAAACTCTTTTTTCATTTAATATAATGTTTCTCTTTCATCATCTATATTTCTATAGTTTCTTTCAGTAGTATCAATTTTCTAAACTTCTTTACTTTTGCATATTTGAAACATAATTAAAACTTGCATTGTCATCATCAAGTTCATAGTCCTTCTTTGCATAATATTTTTTCACTGGCCTTCTCGTAGTAAAAGTGAAGTGTTTAAAATGAAGATCATTTCTTGGAATGTACAAGGTTTTAGGAGTGTTGCCACTAGTAATCACTTAAGTGACCTCATTAGATTTCAAAACCTGGACATAATATTTTTTATATGAAACTAAACTTAGCCAATCCAAATGCATGCCACTTCTTAAAAATTATAAGTACCCAAACTGTGCTTACATTGAACCAGTAGGCCTCTCTGGAGGACTCGTCTTAATGTGGAAAAATGGCTTCAACTGTAAATTGCTTGGTGCCTATAAAAACATGTTCAATGTCATTGTTCAAGCTGATGCAAGCAAACCTGAATTCCTTTTTACTTGTATGTATGGGTATCTAGATATGAGGCCACAAAAGAGCAATGGAATTTCATTCACCAAATTAGCAAAGCTAATAATAATCCTTGGATTGTGATATGGGACCTAAACTTTCACCTTATTGACAATGATAGTGTTCTTTCCTCCTCCAATGATGGATGGGTTAATAGTGTTGTTTCAAACTGTGGCTTAGAAGACATTGGTTTTGTTGGAAAGGACTACACTTGGACTAGCAACAACCAACGTACTGGATCTAAGAAATATAGAATAGATATGGCATTAGGAAATAGTAAATGGAATGTCAATTTTCCAAACTCTAAGTTAATATATTTAACACAAGTAGGGAGGGATCATAGTCCAATTGAAAAGACGAGGGTACCCAAACATACCTCAATCTAAAACGTTTCCACCTATAAGTCATTTCTCCGAAATTGATTGTCTATGGACTAAGTCGAGACAATACAACTAATCGGTTCACACTTCGTGTGATCGTCTATGGATACGAGATCGAGACAATACGACAACTAGATAACTTGCGTGATTGACTCTGGATACAAGATCGAGACAATACAACAATGAAGCATGATTACTTGATAATAGGTTCGGACTTAACCAAACACAATAAGATTTCTATCAAGTAATTAGGAATTAACGTTTGTGTATTTTACTTCTAATTATAATCGTGGAAATAAAAAACTAAAAGACATAGCAAGATTTTGTTAACGAGGAAACCACAAATGCAGAAAAACCCCGGGACCTTGTCCACAATTGAATACTCTCGGGATTAAGCCGTTATACAAAATCTAAACCAACTTCGTATAGTTGAGACCAAGCAACTAAATCTATAGTTCACCTAGATCCGTCTGTATCCCTGCGCATCCAACTTGCAATAAGTCACGCACTTGGAACAATTCCTTTGGTTCGTATTCCTAACAGTAAAGGAACAACAAATCTGTTCGGTAATAATTCTTTTCAAACAACGTGATATGAGTTTGACAAAAGGCTCTTCCGTTTATCCAATAAACTCCTTTGTCGGGTTCTTAGATCAATCTATTTAACAACTACTAAAGTAATTGTCTAGACTATGCAATCAGTAATATGAATCACAAAGAAACGTATTGATGCCGATCGACTCAACTAATCAATCCAATCTATCAAAAGATAAACTGATTATAGTTGGACCCCCAGCCGATCAAGTTTGTACACACCAAAGATTATGAACTCAAGTAAGAAATCTTCTTTGTCTTCTTCTTAGATCTTCAATAAACACCTGCACACAATCAACCTAAATCTCTTGTGATCAATCACACATAGAACGGAGTCTGATAATAATGGATTATCGCAAGACGTCTTTAGATCTACAAATCGTTCTAAAGATCCCCGTCGATACTTCGATCTAGTTTGAGTGAATCTTATATCAGAAGAGAAGATACTCAAGCATAAACAAACTAGGTTCAATCGAAGTTCAACAACTGTTAGTCAATCAAATCAATCGAAAACTAATAATAAACTGCAATTATCTAGTTTCCCACCAACGGTACTCGTAGAGCTTCCCAATCCCAAAGAAGTCTTTAAAACGAGCGGTCGTAATAGATTTCACCAAATTAGGGTACTTTCCTCTACGAATAGATGGCTCCACCAATAGCAACACAATAATGTAGTTTTGCTGGCTCTGAGGATTAGTTTGCTCGAAATGCAAACTTCAATATATATAGACCAAGGAAGTTTGGACACCAAGGAATTTCCAAAACTGAATATTTTCAAAGATATGCAATAAATACAAAAACGGTTTTCATAATTCCTGGAAATGCTCTGTCCAAATATTGACCGAAATCTCAGTAGAAAATCTCCAGTTAGTAAATACACATTACCAATTTTTATTTTCTAATGATATGCATTTAATTGCTGGAAATTAAAAGCATCTAAAACTAAAAACCTTAATTAAAAGATTCTAAATTTATTTCGATCCGGGATTCTCCTTTAGTTATTAAGGAATATCTTTGAACAACAAAAAATAAGAATTACTGCACATGTTCAAAGTATGTCGACATATTTACTTTGTAAATCCTCTTTCATATTTACAATCTTGGAACCGACTTGCCACACTTCCAAACGAGTTTAGAATTGGTTCATCTCTGACTTCCAAGAACTATGTGATTGATTATCCTATCAAATCATCATTAACGGGTTTCACGGTTCTACCAAAACACAAAGCTTCGGTTCTACCTTCATGTGGGTACTAGGATCGGTCACACTAGCTTTCCAAAAATTGGTTGACTAGGTACTAAGATTGGTTACCACGTAATTATGGTATTTACTTGTAAATCAATTGCAAAGTTATAGGATCGGTTACCAATTACTAAGACTTGTTGTACCTCTTACAAGGATCGATTCCACATACTTGTGATCGGTTGCACCTCTTACTAGGATCGGTTCCCCAATGTCTAGAGTTGGTCATACTAATTACAAAATATCGATCATACCATCTCAGGTGATTACTTAAGATCGGTTTCACTACTAAAAGTCATACCAATACAAAAATCAGGCATTGTGAATAGTTTTACCAAGATACATAAACAAGTTATGAGCGGTTATACTAGACACACATATTGGTATTCTAAATATTTTCAATGAATAAAAATACCAATAAACCTAGCGATTTCCCTTTCGATTGACAAAACGAGTTTATGAATTGTACTTCCTTTAAACGAATGTAAAACATTGTTTCCTAGGACGAAATCTTCACCCATACCCATACATAATCACAATAGCATTCATACGATTATGTCGATATCTTATATACGAAGTTCAAAAGATAGACATTATACTTCGTATTCCAATTCCCTAATAATATGTCTAACTAGAGTATAAGCATTCACAGCTTCGCAATTATGTTTTCAATATGCACGACTTGAAAGATACGTTAGGAATAAAATAGTTAAAGTCAAATATTATTAACCTCAAGAGGAAGATGATGTCGTCGTTGCATCTCTTTACTTCTTCACATTCTTCAAGTCTTTACGCAATACTTGTAAGTCTCATATCCTATTAACTTTCTAGCTAACCTATATGAAGTTGACTCTAGTAAATAATCAAGCGACTCTTTAAATGAGTATTGGTTCACTAAAATATGACAACCAAACTTGACATACCAACGCTTGGTGGTTTCAACCGAGCAATGCTCTAACACCAACTGATTCCTCCATACCTAAATGTTGGAAACCCTTCAAATTTTTTTTAACCTGGTTGAATGCATAATTAATCCTACTTGTGTAACTGTAATTGCAAATGCTTTGAATGAAAGTGTCAATGGTTCTCCTGCTTTTCAGTTTGTTTAAAAACTTCATACTACCAGGAAATATCTCTCTTTTTATGTAATAGAGAACACTTTGAAGACATCGATCAATAAGTAGACAAATTACATATGGAACTGTATACTCTTCAAGAAGGTGGTCAAGATTCTAGCACTCATGAAGCCATTCTTAGTATCAACAAAGAGCTAAATCAATGGCACAAGATACAATGTGAATTTTATCAACAAAAATCTAGAGATTCTTTCGCTAAAGAAATGGATTACAACACAAAGTACGTACTTCCACACCAAAACTAATAAGAGGAGAACCAGGAACAACATTGACTCTCTGCAGAATCATGAAGGCAAATGGCTTCAGACTAGAAAAGAGATTTCGTCTTATTTAACTGATCACTTCAAAAACATCAGTACCACTTCCAATCCTGTTCTGGATTAATGTTTATACATCATACTTCCAACTATTATTACTTCTGAAGACAATAATTCTTTTACAAGAATTCCATCTTTTCAAGAATTTCACGGCACACTTAGAAGTATGGAGAATTGGAGTGCTCCAGTCCCAGAAGGCTTTCAAGCAGGTTTTTACAAGAGTCAATGGGAAATTGTTGGTGATGATGTCTGCAGAATGGTCACAAAGTTCTTTGAGACTAAACATATCCTAAAATATATTAACAAGACTTACGTATGTGATATGTTGCAAATTACAGACCAATTATTCTGTGTAATACTTCTTATAAGATTATTTTCAAGATACTTGTAAACAGAATAAAGCCCCTAATGGCCAAGATTATCTCACCTTATCGAGCTGATTATGTCATAGGAAGGTTAATAAGTGTTAACATTGTCATTGCTAATACACTTAAAGAAGAAAAAGAGAGGGCAAATTGGATGGATGACACTTAAATTGTACATGTCCAAAGCCTTTGACAGGTTGGAATGGTCTTTCTTGATCAAAGTCCTCAATTACTTTGGTTTTTGTGATGAGTTTTGTGATCTAGTCTACTAATGCATCAATACTACTTCTATGTCAGTTATGCTTAATGGTAGTTCTTGTGAAGAATACTCACCAACAAGAGGTATCAGACAAGGTGATCCCATTTCACCTTATTTATTCAACCTAGCAATAGAGTTTCTTTCTAGACACCTCACTGCTGCTCAAGAAAATAAAATAATCAAAGGTATTAAAGTGGTTGCTCAAGCTCCAACCATCAATCATTTGCTCTTTACAAATGACTGCTTGATTTTCACTCAAGCTACTCTTTCATCAGTTAATAATATTTTGGATTTACTTCACAATTTCAGTTCTCAGTCAGGACAAGTCATAAACTTTGACAAGTCTGCAGTTCATTTCAGCAAAAGAACAAAGCCAGAGAATGTTGCTGCTTTAACTCAGATTCTTGGTATCACAACCATGAATTCTAAATAAAAGTATTTAGGGTCTCCTTTAATTCTTGGACACCCTAAACAGGAATCTTTCAGGTCTATAAAAGAAAATTTCCTCACAAGATTCTCCACTTGGTCTTCATATCAACTCTCTCAAGCTGGCAGAGATACCATGGTCAAGCATGTTCTTAATTCAGTGCCAATATATCAAATGGATACTTTCAAACTCCCTAATAATCGTCTAAATCAACTTACTTCTATAGAAACAAAGTTTTTTTGGGGTTATAATTCAAACAGATGATCTAATCCCATAGCATGGCATATAAGATCTTCACTTCCAAAGACTATGGAGGACTTACTTTAGAGACCTGGAGAAACTCAACTTGGCACTGCTCACCAAGTTGGCCTGGAGAATATGCAATGATTCAAGTCATCTAATAACTCAAGTATTAAGCAGTAAGTATTTCAAGAATGGTGATATCATACATCAAAACATCAAAGCAATGAACTGCTCATATACCTAGAATGGAATAACCAAGGGACTTCAAATTATTCAACAACATTACTTCATGGAAATAAACAATAGAGAAAAAACTAAAATATGGATGGGCAGGTGGATTCCAGGTATGCGTACTTCTCCTATTCTAATGATGAATGTTTTTAGATTTTATGGTGAAGTTGTGGAATTAATGCTGCCCGACTCAAATCTATGGAATGTACCTTTGCTCAATCACCTGTTTGACAATATAACATCTAGTAAAATCCAGGGAATTTTCATTGACAAATCCAAGAAAGATGTCTCTAGTGGAAAATAGCAGTTTCGCGACCGTCAGGGCAAGTCATAGATGAGAGTTAAATGACATGTATTAGCGGTCGCGGAAATGGTCGTTGTTTTTACGGAACAACCTATATCAATGACCGATTTTCACGGTCAAGGTGTTAAGACTGACATGCATCAGTCGTAGATATACATTTTAATATAAAAAAATAATAGATTCAGATTGGCTGACTCGCCTGCATTGAATCTGTCTGAGATGAAACAAGTCTGACTGAGACTAAAATGAAATTCAAATTACAATGAAATGAAGCCTGCATACATAAATTCAAATATAAATTTATTTAAAACCCAGTATTCATTGTACAATTCATGCTAGGTTCAACTTGCAAAATTTCAATGAAATAAAACCTGCACTTAGCTTTAAAAATAGAAAAAACAAAAAACAATCTTGAATTTGCACCAATACAAGTCTTAGCTGATAGGTTCACATGTTTCTTAAAGACAAGTGCATGTATGAATACCCTAGTTTACAATGAGCTGGTAAATCAAATTTCTTCATTTTGAGTCGCCTCACAAATATCAGAGAGACTTGTTTGTTTCTTTGCTATGAACCCCATCTCTATCAAGTATAACACAGCCCTGAGCACCACAGAGCATTCCAACAGGATTTATCTGCAATATTTGAGATGAAACTAATCACAATGGTGAACTGAGACATAGTCACTACACCAAATTCTGGGTTTAGCAACCTAGATTAGCAACAGAGTTAGAGCTGTTGCTAAATCGCAACCAAAAAATACTGATTTGCTAAATATTAGCAATAAACAAGATTACATTGCGAAACACGCAACTGCTCATCTTCTGTTGCTACTAGTAATTGCGGAAAATTCACGCATGCCACTCGTTTGCGTGCCAAGTAACACTTATTATTATTTTTCTACCCAGTCAACTTAAACCATTTTGAATCAGATAGATGATTCCACCCTAACACCCATATTTCTCTAACCCTAGACTTTAGAAAATGTATCCACTCTCTTCTCTATTTTCTATTTTCGATCGGTTCATTTCTTCACTTTATCCATCTATCCAGCCGTAAGAAGAAGAAGAAGAAATAGGATCAGTAGCTGGTGGTGAAGAAAAAGATATTGGTGCACAGATCGCTTATTGAAGATGTTTACGACTGGTAAAGAATTTCTTATCTGAATCTCAATTTCTTAGTTTTCTATTTCGAATTTGATTCGATTTTTTTGGTTATTGGTTTGATTTTTTGTCGTCGATTGTGTGTAGAAAAGAGAAACTGTACCAATATAGAGAAAGAGGAGTTGGAACTTTGAAGCTTCTTAAACACAAACAGACTGAGAAAGGTTGTTTGGTTATGAGACAATCTAAGACATTCAAGATTTGTAATAATCATCTAGGTTTGTTGTTTTTTGTTTCTAAATTGATTTTGGTTTTATTTGATTTGTTGATTTGATCGGTGAGATTCGACTTAGTTTTTGTTTTTTTTTCTTTATGAAAGTTCCTTGTGAGGTAAAAGTTCAGGTCTTCTTTATTTCTTTAGTTTTTGAATTTGAGGTTTTGTGTGTGATTCTAGCTAAGGGTTTGGGGTTGATTTGAGTGTTTTCCGCAGAATTTTGTTATGGATCATTCTCTGAAAACGAAAAATACAATAATAATTGCAAAATTATAATCTGTCAGTATTGAAAAGTCTTAATGACTCTTTATCTTTTAAATTGTCTTTTAAATTGCAAATTTCATGTTCTGAGTTAGTTTCATCTTCAATACCCCTTGATTCTGATGGGTATTTTGTTTGAACTAGCCACTACAGAGAACAATTTTGACTGCAAGTACAATAGGTGGGTTTCCATAGGTTAGTAGCTGACAGCATTAGCATCTTCCATCTGTTTAACTAGTATCCGATCAGTCAAGTGGATCTATAGAAAGCTATTGTAAGTTTTGAATCCATTATAGATACAGTAAAATGGCGTGTGCTTGATGATATTAATGCTGGAGTATGTGATTGAAGAACATGCCCGAAGAATATGAGTATGTTGCTGACTTAACATCACTATGTATTTAATTTTATTGTCTATTTGTTTTCTTTCCACTCATAAGGGTGTTTGGTGTAGGAACATTGTCTGCTGAACCTCTAAATTTTGCATTGTCTTCATGTTATATGCCGATTGCAGGTCCCGTAAGAAAGACAAGCTGAGGTACCGATATCCTAGGGGGGAGTCTTATCTTGACGTTATCCAAAGGTTTGTGCAAACATTGTATTTGATAATTATGTGACAAGCAACTTTTTCCACCTGACTTGTTCCTTAAAGTACACTATTCTTTGCAAGTTAGAGCCTATGATTACCGAGCTTGAACGACGGCGCTCACCGTTGTTGTGATTCGTACTGTGTTTTTATTTGGGATTTCCCTTCACAAAGATATATCTTGTCAAGCTCTCTCCAACGCTAACTATAACTACTGAATCTGAACTGCAGGCAGATTGAGAGCGTTTTATGCATATTTTGTTGACATGCCTTTGAAAGAAATTCACATATTGAGGTAATCCATGAATTTCTTAAAAGTTCTTAGACGGTTCATGTTTTGTATGGAGCCACGTTATAGACTTGATATTCTGCATTTTTCAGATGGCATTGCATACGATAATCGAGATATAAATGGTGGTCACTGGGGTTCAAGAGAAACGATACAAACTCATGGATTGAACTTGTTGCCACACATCTTTAAATCTGTAACATATGATGACAATAATGATAATGATAACACGACATGGAGGTACGAAATAACATTGTGATTCTCAATTATGGTTGAAGTTAGTAGTGGGTTCGGATTATTTATGGCCTTATGGGTGAAAAAAAGATTGAGTGATGTCTTCTTACTTGTTTCTTTTTGTGGATTTTGTAGGTTGAGTATCATTTCAATGATGCAAATTTGGCGAAATCTTTGAAGCTTGTAAGTGGTTAGATTCATTTAACAGTTATGTGATCATGTCTTGCACATTAAAATCACACATGTGTGCATTTTTCCCATACGTTTTTCACCCTTGAAGATTTCTGTTCAGCATTTTGGTCTCTAATGCATCTCTGGTGGCAGGTATATAGATGTGATTCTTCAGTTTATCGACAAAGCAGGAGATCAACAAAGATCTGCAGGTGTTCTATCAGATACTGAATTGTGATGTTCTCCTATTATGCAGCAGCAAAAGCTAGAGAGTTTCTCGACAAGCCCGCTATACATGAAACAATGGTCATCTAATAAATCATGCTATCGGAGGAGAATAAATCATCTGCACCCAGTCTAGAGTATTGGTAATATTGTTATCCTTTTTTATGGATGTAGGAATATGACTTACAACCAATATTAACAAGTTTATGGGTTTTGATAAACGTGACCCATTTTTGATTCGTCAGGTATTTGCTTTTATAACAGTGGCCACTGTTAGATCATACTCCCTTAATTAGGATATGAGTTACTTTCATGATAGTGTTATTAAGAGTTCTATTATTCTTATTGTAGTGTGATCAGGTACGTGAAGAACCAACTTTAACAGAGCGGGATCGATTTGCACATCGAGAATACATTAGGCTTTCAATGGAAGAAGATGGTGAAGACGCCTCTAACGGAAGCGCAAAAGTTTGGGACGAATCACTTGAGGCTCCATTTTGAGATCAAGCAGGGTCTGTTATTTGTTCCCGCTCTGTCTTAATAAATATAATTTCTCTTTCGAAAATGTCTTGTTGTTTATTAGTTTCTTTTCTGCTTGTGATATGTGATGTGGCAGAATAAGATATATATTTTTAAGATCAATTTCGATAACTATCATCTCACATCATCTTTTACAAATGGGTTGACTAGAAACATTGTTGGACACTTGCTTGCATGAACACAGTTTGCACCAAAATTGAGATTATCTTCAGACAGGGAATACTCCTACAATCTTAGAAGAAGCAACCTTCAACAACCATTATAGTTATTGTCATGGAGAAGTCTGGGCATGGACATGTGAAGTTTAAGTGGTCCTTCTCCTGATGTTTGAACAGATGACCAGGTTTGTATCTTGCCCAACTGTTTACCATGGTACTTCGAGTTTCTGACCCAAGCTTCATTGAGCTATTGGCAAGATGTTAAATGAACATCATCCTCTAGTTGTTGTTGACCATATGATTTAGACTAAACATTGACTGGTTGAAATATCACTGCCATGATCGATGTGTTGAGTGGACGTCTAAAGGAAAGAAATTGGCATGTTAGTTTAGGTTATTAGATTTGTGGACCGTCTTTTAATTATACGTATAAAGGAAACAGCTGATAGGGGTTTCTGTTTCTATGACAATGTAATAAAAGACCTTCAAGATTAACTCTTCATCACGTTCTCTTATTTGTTGTTTACATTTCTGTTCATCTTCCTTTGCACTTACATCTACCTTGTTACATTGTAATTCTCAGCTAGGCTCATCAGCTTGTGCAAGGTCTCAAGTAACATGTTTCCTGATAAACGCCTACTAATTGTGAGTGATAAATCTTATCTACGCAGTACCTTTTAAATTGGTAATAGGCATATTGTGGTCCTCAATCACAATATGAATGGTGTTTCTCTCTTCGACGGTGTAGGTGTGATCTGCACAAAATTATTATTATATGTGTGGAAAAATAGCTCCGAGACTGAGCTTCAGTGAGAATGCAGTATATTCTAGGACCTTGTAGGCTTTTTTTTCTCCTCTAATTAACTTGGGTCAGTTTTGGATGCCTTTGTGTTGGATTGTACTTGAAGTTAAGCTTTATGTCAACATAGAACATTGTATAAATTTCAACATAAACATTGTATGTCAATTATCGATATGAGGGTTATTAAATTGAATCATCAGAATTGGATCAATTAGGGTAATTGCAGCAACTGGGGTATTGCAGGATAAAGTGCGGGGATATCGATTTTGACTAGGTCAACGAAGACTTGACTTTTTTTTATTGTTGCAAAAAATTTAGCAACAGCTAAAACGTGTTGCTAAATCTGAACCAGAACAACTATATCCTGTTCCACAAAAAAATATCCTGGAATAACTCTAAAATTAGCAACGGAGTAGCAACAGTTTATTTCTGTTTCTATACTTTAATTTCGCAACTTGACTTGTTTTATTTGCTACTGCCGCTGTCTTGACCGAAATTAGCAATTATGTGAGCTAGAGTTGTTGCGAAAAATCATGATAGGGTGTTTAGCAACGGCTAAAATCTGTTGCAAGCCCAGTCAACAACAGGTTTAAGCTGTTGCTAAACGTTAAATTTGGTGTAGTGAGTTAACATAAGGAAAAATTTGAGATGTTAAGGAAATATGTATTACCTCCCTGCTTGTACCGAAGGTATTAATCTACTGCCATCAGCTACAAGACCACTTGTGCCTTCACAGAATTCTCCCCTTTACCGACAAATAACAGAGAGACTGTTGAAAATGCTTTATTCAAATTTGAATTCAGTTTACACTTGTGCTAAAAACAACCAAAACCTCTTAAACAAAGTTGTGAATACCAATATTCTGCGGAGCACGTGTCACAATCTCAGTGGTCGCATTCAAGATAAATGTGTATCCCTCGATATATAGAGAAATCCGAGTAACAGAGGATACCTTCGTAGATCTAATTTATCTCGTCTCAAGAAAGGATATCTCGACGGTTGAGATGAAAGAAGTAAAAGCCTAGTCTATGGGGAGGCAGATGGCGAAGGGACAAAGGTAGATGAAAGAAGTAAATGCACAAATCTCTTATCTACACGCATATTCAAGGCACGTGGAGAGAGATGATGTGGCGAAACCTAATTGGCAGATTCTGGCGGTGAGCGAAGGTATAATCTTAACTAAGGCTGGGAAGTTCCCGAAGGAACGTGGGTTAGCTGAGGTGGCAGAGTTCGAATGGAGAAAGTACGCGGCGAACGAAGGTACCATCTGTACTATAGGTATATCAGGAAACGATGGACCCAGAGGAATCAAAGAGATACTTGGAGCAGAAGGGGCTATAAATACCATGCCTCACCAACAAACTAGAGGCATTCAATATCTAGGAGAGAAGATCTAGTCTTAAGCGTATACCTCTTTAATGTTTAGAACTTAAGTATTTACTTCAACTTGAGTTCTCTCTATTACTTTGGGAAGCATTTAAGATCTTTGTAACCACAATAACTCAATACAAAACAATCACTTATTACCCCGTGGACGTAGACTAAAGTCGAACCACGTAATCTCTTGTGTCTCATGATAACTTAGTAGCTTTTACATTATATTTGTGTTCTTAGTTATTATTGCGATCTTGAGTATATTTTATTACTTAGCATTATCAGTTCAACAGAGGAATCAATACTACTTAGTATCCGATTCTCTGAGCTGTATACATTACGTAGACTATGGGAAAACGAGTAGTCACAGTTTGGCGCTAGAAAGTTTTGCTCACCAGCTTGAGTTTTTATATTCCGTCATTTATTTACCTACACATCTTCTTTAACGAAGAGATCTGAGTTCAAATAGTGATGGATCTCACTTTCTAGTGATTGGTTCATCCATTGTTTTCACAAGTTCTTTGAGTTCATAGCCTCTAAAGACTATAAATCTCACTGATCTACAAAAGCTTTCACACACAAAAAAAAAAAACACTCACAAAACGTTAAAAATTTTGTTTTGTACTAAAACAACCTTCTCCGACAAAGCATCCATTAGATCTGAGTACCTCTGACTGCAGAGGAATCTTAGTGAGATTTTAAGAAAAAAGATCTTCTAAAGCATTTAATAACCTTGTTTTATGGGAGATCTGACACCCCTTTTCTAACTGGTTTTCAACGTTTAAGGTTGTTTCTCCCAAGGGTGTCATAAAAATTTAATACCCATCTTTCAAAACGTCATTTCAGTTTTTTTTTCTGAAAAAAGCTGCTTAGCCGTCTTATGTGTCAGAGCATTAATTGCTACTTTTGACAAAGGCACCCAAGTAGCAGACTTTTGTCATTTTTTCTGTGACCGCAGGATAACAAAGGCCGAAGGCATGCAGAAACCAAATGATGTACCAACAAGCTCATGACCAGCAGTTACACGAGGAAGATCTCAAAAGCCGTCTCACGAAAACCAAAGAACCGAAGCATAGGACGGACAAAGTGAAATACCAAGAAGAACGATTGCCAACAAATCACCTATTCATGCTGAAGGTATGGGGCAAATATCGGGAGCTCAACCACTTTACGGCATGCCGTTACCGGACCATCCCTCCATTACGAAGCCACATGCGGCCATTGTAGGGTTACCCAAAACCTTAGTTCCTACGGGACGCGGGTTGGTAAACGTAACTCCAATCCAGATAGATCCAGACGCACCGATCATAGAAGAAGGAGTGGATAACTCTGAGGATCCGACCGATAGAACTCCTCAGGGTGGTGGAATCCACAACGAAGAAAAAATGGCAGCACAAGTATCAACTTTGCTACTCCGTAACAAGGAGCATGAGGATACAATGCACGAGATAGCCCAGGAGAACCAGAATCTCAAGGATATGCTAGACATACAAATCGAAGGTTCCCAAACTCACCCTCCGCTAAAGATGCGTGATAACGGAGCTATCTCAGTACGAAGGGTGGATCTCAACCCACCAAAGTCTACCCAGCAGGGGGAGCCGGGAGAACACGCCATGATCCAGATGAGACGGATCCAACATACAAGCCCTCTCAGTCCTACTACGACGAGGCATTTTCCAAAGATGCTCACAATGTGAACATGGTTATGGAGCAAATGGAGAAAATGCGGAAGGAGATACAAGGCCTAAAAACCGGCCACGCAGGTGCAAGACTGGAAGAGGTGCTACAAGAGGCAACCACATCTCCATTGTCTTTTCACATTTTGAGGGAACCCATCCCTCCGAAGTGCCCGGTACCTACGTTCCAGGCATACAATAGTACCTCAGATCCCGCAGCCCACCTACGGTATTACACTCGTGTCCTCGCCCATTGGGAAAGAGATGAGGTAGTACTTTGTAGGTACTTCCTTGCAAGATTGACGGGATCAGCATTAGTATGATATGAAAATTTACCAGCAAACTCAATTGACTCTTTTGAGCATTTGTCTTCGGTGTTCTTGGAGACATACATGTACAACAAATCAACAAAGGCATGGTTAGATAGGATATTTTCTCTAGCTATCGGACCCCGCGAAACATTGATGCAGTACATAGATAGGTGTCAGAAGACATGCCAAGCAATTGGAAAAGTCAATCCAGAAATTAGCATTAATTGCTATAAGTACGGACTTGATAGAACCTCAGCTATCTTCGTGGAGCTTCACAACAGAGCCCTAGATTCTGAAGGAGAGCTCAGGGTTGTCCAATATCGCTACATCAGACTCGAAGAAATCCAGAAGGACAACCCCAAGGCACAAGAAAAAGCAACAACAGGTCCGCAACGAACCAACTTTCTGGAACCAATTCCGGAGGTACCTAAGAGGCAAAAAGAGACCGGGGCAGAACCATCTCTCGAGACAAAAGATCAAAATACGAAGATGGCAAAGGCAGAGGAAAAGGAGGAGACGAGTTGGTAAATAAGATCTACACAAATCTAAATACCACATTCTCCCACATCCTAAGCAAGGAAGGAGCAAAACCGGGCTTTCCTTACCCTAACACTAGGGGAAAGCAACCACAGAAAACGAAGGAGGCTAAGGAGTACTGCTAGTACCATCAGTACTATGGCCAGACTACTGATACATGCTATCACCTAAGCAACATAATTCACAGATTCATAGAGGAAGGAAAATGCATGGAGTATGTACAGATACAACCAGCTGAAACTGAGGTGGCCCCGAAGAAAAAGGTAGAATTACCTCAGGACGGCAAATACATCAACATGATCACCTTCTCCAGCGGAGGACAAGAAGAACTGCTCGAAGACATCCTCGAGTTAGCTCGAAACAAAAGAAAGCTAGAAACCCACGAGGTGTTCAACCTAAGCGGACCACCTACTAGCATTTGGGAAGAATGGATGGACACGCCATTAACATTCTCAACAAAAGACGTCAATTAGGAGGTCGAAATGCACAACGATCCACTTGTGATCACTCTTACAATACATGGATGGAACGTTACGAAGGTCCTCGTTGTGGGGGCAACGCGTTAAATGTATTGTTTTACGAACCCTACCTGCGTATGGATTGGAACGAAGTTTATCCGACTGCCGTCAGGTATTTTCGGACTCAATGGTTGGATAAATTCAAGGAAAAATTTATGCGTGCATGGACAAACCGGTATAGACACTTCAAGAGTGAAGCAACTAGTGCAGCTGAGTCTGCTCATGCGAGATTTAAATATCTCATCCAGTCCGGTCAAGGCAATATGGTTACGGTCACCGTACGACTGAGGGCGAGGGACACCCATCTGCTTGGGAAAGTAGCCACTCTTTGAGGCGGCATCGACTCGATTGACTCGAGTCTCGCTTTTTGAGAAGGAGAGGTTCAATTCCGATCTGGTTGTTAAAGTGAAGGAAGGTGTTAAAGCGGTGATGGACAAGAATCGAGCCGATCTTCGCCGCTAAAAAGGTAGGTTCGGGATCAGTTCCTCCAAAGGCATAGATGGACCTTTTGTAGTGCTGCGCCACTTTCTGCTCCTTATGTTGGGCTATAATTCGTAGATAAATCTGTCTCCCATAGATATACCTACGAGTTTTGTTTCGTATTTTGATAAATCAAGGTGAACATGAACCAATTGATAAACCCGACTCATATTCCCGAAGAACAACCTAGTATTATGAATCACCTCACAATAATCTTAATCGATTAACAAAACAAGATATTGTGGAATCACAAACGATGTGATGAAGATGTTTGCAGTGAAGCAAATGGATTCTTCCACTTGCACAATATATGGTTTCAATAGAGTAGTCTCTAGACCAAAAGGAGAAATTATCTTGCAGGTACGTGAAGGACCCTTAATAACCAATACAAGGTTCTACGTGGTGGAAGCACCTTCGCCTTACAATGTAATCATAGGAAGACTATGGGTCCATAGATTACGAGGAACAGTTTGACATATGATCAGTACCTTCAATTTCCTACACCCATGGGTGAAATGGAAATCAAAGGTGATCAGCAGGACGCGAGGCTATGCAATCTAGCAGAGGTCAGACTCAACGAAGAAAGATCTGCTGCTCAACAGCACGAAAGAAAAAGACGAAAGTAAAACACCAAAGAAGTGAAGGACAAAGCCTTATTAGTACCCGAAACCATCTCAGTTACAGATACAAGCACCTCCGCCACCCCAGGGGCGCACGTCTCTGCCAAATGATAATTACAGAAAACACTCCTCAACGTCCTCAGAAACAAACCTTCTCACCGGTGGAACCAACAAAGAAAATCAACATCGGAACGGAAGCAGAGCCAAAAATGATCAACATCGGAACTTTACTTGAAGAGGAAGAGGAGATGCAACTACAAAGGCTACTAAGGGACTACGCAGATGTCTTCACGTGGTCAATGGAAGACATGCCTGGAATTTACCCGAATTTGGTCTCCCACCACCTTCGGATCAAACCAGAAATCGCACCATTCAAGCGACGCATCCGTAAGGTGGCAGACATCTACCAAGAAGCGGTAAAGAAAGAGCTACAAAAGCTACTAACCGCAGGGTTCATACGATAAGTCAAGTATCACACGTGGATATCCAACACGGTGATTGTGCCCAAGAAGAACGGAGGCGTACGCATTTGCATCAACTTTATCAACCTTAACAAAGCATGCCCCAAAGACAGCTACCCGCTGCCAAATATTGACCAACTAGTCAATGCAACCGAAGGTAATAAAGGCTATCCTTCATGGATGGATACTCAAGTTACAACCAGATCGCCCTTGGATAAGAAGACCATGAGCATACTGCGTTCTTTACACCCACGAGGCTTGTATTGCTATACAAGGATGCCTTTTGGACTAAAGAACGCGGGGGCAACATACCAGCGATTGGTAGACAAAATCTTTAAGCCGTGGATAGGAAAGATACTGGAGATCTACGTGGACGATATGCTTGTCAAGAGAAAAGAGCCGAAAAACCACCTGTTAGACCTAAAGGAAATATTCTAAGCCATGAGAAACTTCCACATGAAGGTGAACCCGGAGAAATGCACATTCGGAGTAACCTCAGGAAAATTCTTGGGGTACTTGGTAACTAAGCGAAGAATAGAAGTGGACCCTGAAAGGATCAGAGCAATAATGGAAATGCCATCTCCACAAACACTAAAAGGAATACAAAAACTAAATGGAATCTTAGCTTCCATGTGAAGATTCATAGCAAGATCGTCAGATAAATGCAAGGCATTTTTCGATACACTAAGGAAAGGAAGCAGGTTCATTTGGACCATAGAGTGCGAACAAACCTTCCAAAAAATCAAGGAATATTTGACTTCGGTACCCATCCTACAGAATCCAGAGCCAGGTAAAATCCTTACCTTGTACTTAGCTACAACAAGCTACGCTGTAAGCGCAATACTAGTACGAGACCAATGACAAGGAGAAAAGCCCATATACTACATCAGCAAAACACTCAGTTCAGCGGAGCGTAATTATACCTAGGTGGAGCAGCTTATATATGCCTTAGTAGTGGAAACACAAAAACTAAGGATATATTTCGACGCATGATAGACACATTTTTGTGTCTGATTTAATCTCAATTGTATATTTTGTTAGTGCTCGATTTTGTATTTATTATGGCTTTTTGTGTCATTGTAGGTGTTTTTGGAGAAATACACTTGTGCGGAGAAATTGGCTCAAAAAGTGGAATTTGCGCACCCGGAGGACGCGTGCTATTCGGACCCCTCAAATGGATAAGGGGCACCTCAATTACTAAGGGGCCTCCACTTGTTATTTACACCCAGGACACCCCAAGTGCTAAAGGGAAACTAGTCACGGATAGGGGGAATCCATCTTCTCCATTTTGAAACTCAATTTTGGCGGGAAAATAAGGGGAGTTTCAGAAGCAGATTAGGGTTCGATTTGGGCAACTTTTAAGGAGATTCAATCGCCAATTTTTTCATGCTTGACTTGATTCAAGTAAACAGGGTTGATGTGGGTGATGAAATCGAATGACTTTGGCTGGATAGTTTGGTTTTCGGGAAATGGAAAGATAGTTTTTCTCGGGTCTCTGTTAACTGATTTGGAAGAATTTTTGTCGGATTTTCTTGCTGGATATGGATTGCATGGGCTTGGTACAATAAAACAGGGCTTATACTGATTTGTTTACGTAAAAAAATAGATATCTTCGAGTTAGAGTAAAACAGGGCAGTGAGGAAGGTTACGCGTCTCTTGGTTTGATAATTATGGAAGTTACGTGGATTGAGATAAGCATGATGGAATCGCAAAGATTTGTTTCTATCTTTTGGATGAGTTTTAAGGAAGCAGAGATACGTATAAGAAGAAAAGAGGGAAAGAAAAATACCGTGACTTGCGGTAGAGAAAAAAAATAATAACCGAGAGATTCTTGAGATCAGATTGGACCTGTTGGCTATATAAAGGGTGTACGAGAGTTTTAGAGGGGCTGTCGAGAGTTTGGGGAGTGTTAGGAGGGATCTGGTGGAGCTCCGGTGCAAAGAAGAGGAGTTGCAGAGAAGTTGCAGCAGCAGGTGAAGAAGACGAAGAACTGACACTAAAGAAGTGTCGTTCTCAAGAACCCTAGAATTGAAGAACATCAACCCACAATCAACGATCTCGAAAACTATCGCAGATCAACGACAAAGCAAAGTGCTCTTCAAAGGCGAGACTTATTTTTCCGTTTCCACTATACCTCCACTACCGTTGTAATTTTGTTTTGTAACGCCTCTCCCGCGTTGCAAACTGTCTACTTCATTAGTTTTCTCTTGTTTTTCACCCTTTTGAGCTATGAACAATTATTTTGAGCATGTGAATAATATGAGGAGCTAAACCCCAACACTGGGATGACGGAGGAAGCCATATTTCATGCGTGTGGTAATTATATTTAATTCTTTTATGACTATTTGCACTACTATCAATCGTTTTATGATTTTTCTTAATTGATTGTGATGTCGTATGATGATGTATGCTTGGTCTAAGTGCTTTTGATGCGTCATGCTTGTGATTTACAATTAATCTTTTAAAAATCTACTTTCGGCAATGAATTAGAGTCAATAAATTTGAGCTATAAATGTCTAGAATTATTAGTTGAACCACATGAATGTAAGAATTGGTGGAATCCTGAGTCTCAGTAATCTCTCGATATCGTGACAAACTTGTGTATATATTTTCTTTGTTTTTAGTATTTTCTGAAACCAAATCTTTACAAGTCTGAGTGAACGACAACCTTACTACCACTTTACTACAAAATTAAAATCACATCAATTTTGGGCTACTTGACGCGGACTTGTATTTAGATTTGTTTTAGGTTTATTTTTATTTTTTGTTCTTTTTTACGCCTTTGGTATTCTTTTGATTCTTTTCAGATTTGGAGCGAAGATACAAGGAAAGAAAAAGTGCTATAAAAGGAAAGCATTTCCAAAGAAGGAAAGAAAAGAGGAATCCAGGGCGTGAAGAAGATTTTGTACATATTTATTTTATTTAGACTTTATTTCTTTTTAGAAACTGTAAATAGGTTGTATTTTTGTAATTTTTCTTTTTATTTTTGGACATTTTTATTTTTGGACACTTTTTGGACTTGGACTTTATTATTTTAAACCCTAAGGAAGGGTTAAGGTTAAATAAAACTGTTTGCAGGGAAGGACGACAGTTACGATACTGTCTCGGCCCCTCGGGTTCGTACACTGACATCGGAGTCGGTGGCCTGAGTCGACTTCAACGGTTCATCGCCCGTCTGGTACGGGAGGTAAGACTCTATCCACCCACGAATCCCCTGTCAGTGGGTTTTATTTTGTGTGACAACTCACACCCCTGCGAATAGAATGTCGAACTGGTACAATAATAGCCAATACAACGAATATCCGACTGAGTTTCAAACTGGACGTTACTACTTTGACCATAATGTGAATAGTGGTTGGGAACATCAGCCTTTTGAAGGTTATGGTCCATACCATGGTGAGCCCAATTACTATCCATATTCCCACCGGTCATACGAGCAAAATTCCTCTCTATTAGAGTCCGCACGTAAGTTTTGAGTCAAGACAAAAGATACTTAAGTCGACACGTAGTTCAGATGAGATGAATGACTTAGTTATGGACGAAAGCAATACAACATGTGAACTTTCTTTCCTAGATAAAATCAGGAAGTCATGTGAATCGACTCAGAAAATGCTGTTAGAGGCCCAGGAAAGAAATGCTCAAGATAGTTTTAATTTCCAATATAGTGTTTCCAATAGTACCTTTGAAAATGAAGATAGTTATTTGCATAATCAAGATGACGAGGTTAGAATTGGTAACACTACTTTAGATGAGGTTCAACCATTTTCATGTTATTATAACGATGATTATGATGAGGATAGTGTTGATGAAGAATCTGAAATATTTAGGCATAGTGATCAGGAATTTGTTACTCCGATTGAACTTTATAACGATAATATTATTTCTAGTTCAAATCCAAATAATTTTAATAATTATTCACCTATTCAAAAGGACGAGGATTTGACTAGAGATACCACCGTTTTAGACGATGTAGATTTTCCTTATGATTACGAAGCCGATTATGGTTTAGAGGAACGAGTTTCTTCTGAGAACATTGTTTTAGAGTCTAACAATTTAGAAACATTAGTCTTAGACAAAAAAGATGAACTCGTAGAGCTTTCAAATATGATGAGTGAGGATGCACCTTCCGATTATAACTTAGAAGAAGCAATTGACCATTTTCAGGATTCCGATGATCTAGAAATTAGGAAATTGTAGATAGTCTATCTAGAGACACCCAAAACTCTAAGTTTGGGGGTGATTATCATTCTCCTCGTGCTTTACCTTTAGCTCTTGTAGAGATCCCTCACTTGGGACTTGATATATGTGCCTCAACCATTGAGCCAGATTGCCTTCATACTAGTTCTCCAGAACCTAATAATGTCCATGAAGAAGTTCAGTTGTTAGAAACCCATCCTCTGGTTGATGTGGTTTATCCAGGCTATGATACCCAGATTGACTTTGTTTTCCCACCAAATATTTTTCAACCAATTGTGGGAATGTATGAGTTTAAAATGTGTCGATTATTAAGTTCTCGAGACCAAACCTAATTATTTTAGGAGAATAGAAACGACACATTTGCTTAAGATTGACCGCCGATTTCATCGTGGTCAATTGTGTGAGTCAAAACCGATTGACTTTAAGGATCCGCAATTATTCGAGTTATTATTATGTGCTTCTAAGTTCTTATTTGAGTTTTTTACGAGACTTTAAAACCTCGAACCGGATCTTGGCTTTGAGGAATTCAAAGACATGAAAATATTTTATTTGGACCCGGTTATAGAACACGAACCCGAACCACGGCTAGATGTAGTTGTCTTAAACAGAAACTAGACAAGGGTGTGCGTTAATTGTTAATTTTCTTGGCATGTTGCAGATTCCTTTTACTTGTGATAGCTCTATTTGGTTTTGATGACCCACAGAAATTTGGCTATTACTTTATGATTTTATGAGGTGACTAATCCTTTCTTAGTCCTGGGTCAAGACTTTAAACTTAGCACTTCTTGGGAGGTAACCCAATATTCATGCGACACGGTAATATCTTTCCTTAACTCTTTTACTTCAAATGGTAAACAGTTTCTCCTTGTTCATGCTTTTAATTTTATCTTTAGAACATTGAGGACAATGTTAGATTTAAGTTTGGGGGTATGGGAGAAACTTTTTAGTTGCATTGATAAACTCCAGAGCCTAAAAATTTATGCGTATTAAGGATGGCACTAACCAATCTAAGTGGATGGAAGCATTTTGGTTGTAGGAGTTGAGGAACCAATCTGATTAGATGGAAACATCTAAAGAGTCTATTCATAAAAGCACAGAGCTCAGGTGTTAGAAATAACATGATAGTTTCACCAATCTCGTTGAGTCCTTTTCACTGTTTTTATTTTTATTTTGTTTTTAAACTATGTTTCTCTAAGTGATTAGGTGGGGCCCACGATTCAAGTTGTTACCAATGCTAGGGTGAATTAGAGTGATTGGGATACCAAAAAAAAAAAAAAAAAAAAAAAAAGTGAAAAAAAAAAAAGAAGTGAAGAAAGTGAAAAAGAAAAGTTGAAAAAAAGATGAAAAAAAAAAAAAAAAAAAGAAAGAAAAGAAAAGTGAGACCAGACCATCTGACCAACCGGAATAAATTCAATAAAGTCGACCACTGGAACCCTTGTATATGCCAGTTGTGTTGACCTAGAGTTAGGATTATCGACCACCTGGTTCCCTTGTATATGCTAGTGTGTTGATATTAGTCGGACAGTATCTCGATCCATTAGGATAGGTTCATTTTGGCGGTGGCCTTGACGAGATATGAGAAACATCGATCACTTAGTAAACATCAAAACCATCTATGTTTTTCTATATCCATTTCTTGATCTATCCATGTGATTAGTTTTGACTCAGGGTATTGATGTCCATAGTGAGACTATTTGAGTAGAGCTCGTGACTTATATATGAATTTTAGTATGCTTGAGTGCAAACTCGTGTACAAAGAATTGGAATTTCGCATCGGGTACTTCCTCTTGTAGTCAATAAGTATGCCAACCAAGGAGATTTTTTAGTGCCTTCCAAGGTTCTGCGTAGATAGTTAGGGTCAGGAGTATAAAGGTTTTGTGGGTACACCTCTGGTAAACCCTCCCGAGACTATAACTCGGCCACTAGGGCCACCTAGGGGTTTAAAGGCTTGTTGCATACGCTAAATGCAATCGACGATGCCTGCGACAGTGAGTTAGGATTTTATTTTGTAGATTTGATTTTCTCGAGGACGAGCAAATAATAAGTTTGGGGGTATTTGATAGACACATTTTTGTGTCTGATTTAATCTCAATTGTATATTTTGTTAGTGCTCGATTTTGTATTTATTATGGCTTTTTGTGTCATTGTAGGTGTTTTTGGAGAAATACACTTGTGCGGAGAAATTGGCTCAAAAAGTGGAATTTGCGCACCCGGAGGACGCGTGCTATTCGGACCCCTCAAATGGATAAGGGGCACCTCAATTACTAAGGGGCCTCCACTTGTTATTTACACCCAGGACACCCCAAGTGCTAAAGGGAAACTAGTCACGGATAGGGGAATCCATCTTCTCCATTTTGAAACTCAATTTTGGCGGGAAAATAAGGGAGTTTGGGCGGATTAGGGTTCGATTTCTGGGCAACTTTTAAGGAGATTCAATTGCCAATTTTTTCATGCTTGACTTGATTCAAGTAAACAGGGTTGATGTGGGTGATGAAATCGAATGACTTTGGTGGATAGTTTGGTTTTGGGGAAACAGGAAAGATAGTTTTCTCGGGTCTCTCGTTAACCGATTTGGAAGAATTTTTGTCGGATTTTCTTCTTGGATATGGATTGCATGGGCTTGGTACAATAAAACAGTGGCTGATGCGATTTGTTTACGTAAAAAATAGATATCTTCGCGTTAGAGTAAAACAGGGCAGTGAGGAAGGTTACGCGTCTCTTGGTTTGATAATTATGGAAGTTACGTGGATTGAGATAAGCATGATGGAATCGCAAAGATTTGTTTCTATCTTTTGGATGAGTTTTAAGGAAAGCAGAGATACGTATAAGAAGAAAAGAGGGAAAGAAAAATACCGTGACTTGCGGTAGAGAAAAAAATAATAACCGAGAGATTCTTGAGATCAGATTGGACCTGTTGGCTATATAAAGGGTGTACGAGAGTTTTAGAGGGGCTGTCGAGAGTTTGGGGAGTGTTAGGAGGGATCTGGTGGAGCTCCGGTGCAAAGAAGAGGAGTTGCGAGAGAAGTTGCGGCGACGAAGGTGAAGAAGACGAAGAACCGACACTAAAGAAGTGTCGTTCTCAAGAACCCTAGAATTAAAGAACATCAACCCACAGGCAACGAGTCTCGAGAAAACTATCGCAGATCAACGACAAAGCAAAGTGCTCTTCAGGGCGAGACTTATTTTCCTGTTTCCACTATACCTCCCACTACGTTGTAACAAATTTGTTTGTAACGCCTCTGCAGCGTTGCAAACTGTCTACTTCATTAGTTTTCTCTTGTTTTTCACCCTTTTGAGCTATGAACAATTATTTTGGGCATGTGAATAATATGAGGAGCTAAACCCCAACACTGGGATGACGGAGGAAGCCATATTTCATGCGTGTGGTAATTATATTTAATTCTTTTATGACTATTTGCACTACTATCAATCGTTTTATGATTTTTCTTAATTGATTGTGATGTCGTATGATGATGTATGCTTGGTCTAAGTGCTTTTGATGCGTCATGCTTGTGATTTACAATTAATCTTTTAAAAATCTACTTTCGGCAATGAATTAGAGTCAATAAATTTGAGCTATAAATGTCTAGAATTATTAGTTGAACCACTTGAATGTAAGAATTAGTGGAATCCTGAGTCTCAGTAATCTCTCGATATCGTGACAAACTTGTGTATATATTTTCTTTGTTTTTAGTATTTTCTGAAACCAAATCTTTACAAGTCTGAGTGAACGACAACCTTACTACCACTTTACTACAAAATTAAAATCACATCAACGCACATACCATCCGAGTCTTCACAAAGGCTCAGATAAGCCAAATCCTCGACAGCACGGAGAAAATTGGAAGGGTGGAAAAAATGGAATGCCATGATCAAGCAATTCCATATAATCTTTGAATCAAAGAAGGCTGAGAAATCACAAATCTTAGCAGACTTTCTAGAGGACCTACCTCTCAACGACGAAGCTGAGATAGATGACATCCCAGGAATGGAGAAATACAAGCAGGAACCAGAAGATCTCTTGGAACCTCAAAATTTACGAAGGTGGGAGATATTCGTAGACGGCTCCTCCAACGGAGAAG
This sequence comes from Papaver armeniacum, assembly GCA_023531295.1. Lineage (NCBI taxonomy): Eukaryota > Viridiplantae > Streptophyta > Magnoliopsida > Ranunculales > Papaveraceae > Papaver > Papaver armeniacum. The sequence continues at coordinate 626,596 of JAJJWW010014143.1, forward strand.
GCGCAGGCATAGGGATGGTAATAACAACCCATACCGGAGACCGACTCATCTATGCGTCCAGGTTAGAATTCGAACAATACACTAATAACATCACAGAATACGAGGCGGTCGTACATGGTCTACGCTTGGCACGGGAGCTAGGCTTATCAGATGTTCGTTTGACTAGTGACTCACAGTTAGTCATTAGACAAATCGAGCTCAAATATCAAACTCTGGATCCATTACTTTCTTCGTACCTAAAGTTAGCACATGAGCATGCGTCAAAAATAAACAACGTTACATTCAGACATGTCTGTCGAAAAGATAACAGACTCACAGATGCCTTAGCATTCATATCATCAATGCTAAGGACAAAAATACCACCTCCATGCAAATTGGAATGATATACGAACCTTCGATAGAAGAACCAATCTCAGGAGCTGAGGAGACTTTGGCCATTCAAACTCGGGCCATGAGAGAAGCTGAGAAAGAGAAACAAGACGAAGAAGAACCAGATAACGAAGTCGAAGGATCTGAAAAAGACCAACCTACGTCGGACGAAGACAACGAAGATGAGGCGGAAGATGATTGGAGGATTCCAATTCACCAATACCTCGACAAAGGTACCTTACCAGCAGATGTCAAAAAGGCTCGGAAACTTGAATCAAAAGCAACAATGTACAACCTTCGTGATGGAATACTGTATAGGAGGTCATTCCTGGGGCCTCTAATGCGGTGCCTCTCAAGAACCGAAGGTAGAAGAGTACTACATGATATCCACAGCGGAGAAGCTGGCAATCATAGCGGAAGAATGTCCTTGGCAATTAAAGCAAAAATGCAAGGATACTATTGGCTAAGCATGGACGAATATTCAAAGAACATGGCTACTCATTGCGAGAAATGCCAATGCTTTGCTAGGAAGATTAAAGCACCAGCAACGGAGCTCAACTCAATCATCAACCCTTGACCATTTGTCAAATGGGGGGTTGATATTGTCAGACCCTTGATAGAGGGAACCTTGAATAGAAAATACCTTATTGTGGCTACGGATTACTTCACCAAGTGGGTAGAAGCCAAGGATTTGGCAAGAATTATGGACACATATGTCTTTAAGTTCTTGTTTGAGCAAATCATATGCATGTTCGGAATACCAGCCGCCATAGTCTCTGACAATAGCAAGCAGTTGCAAGGAAAAAACATCGATATGTTGTTCGATACTTTCAACATTCAGAAAAACAAATCCACTCCAATATATCCTAAGAGCAATGGACAAGCGGAGGCGACTAATAAAACAATAACGATGATCTTGAAGAAAAATCTAGGAGCATACAATAAAAGATGGTGCGAACAACTGCACAACGTCCTATGGGCCTACTGAACTACAAGAAGGGCAGCTACGGGAGAAACTCCATTCTTGCTAACCTAGGGAGCTGAAGCGGTCATCCCAACGGAGATAATACTTCGAACAACAAAAATGGAGGCTTGGGAGAAGAACCTAACAGCGTACTTAATGCTGGACTAGCTCGATGATCTTGAAGAAGGGCGAGAAGTGGCTTTGCAAAAGATGGTAAACTATCAACGAAGGCTAGCTCGCGAATACAACAAACGGGTCATCCCTAGAAACTTTGTGGTCAAAGAATACGTGATGCGTCAGATACCACCATATCAAAGAAAGAAGGAGTGGGGCAAGCTAGCTCCGACATGGGACGGGCCCTACATCATACACGACGTCGCTGGAAAAGGGTCATACTACCTAAGGACCCTCAAAGGTGAAGTATTGCAACACCCTTGGAATGCAATGTATCTAAAAAAGTACCACCCGTAAGAGAATGGTGATTACTCAGGAGAATAAGGGAATGGACAATAGTCCACCATGTTCTGTCCCTGACCGAAGGTATTATAAACCTTACTAATCAATGAAAGAAACTTTTTGCTAAGAGAAAGTCAATTTTTGATTAGGTACAAATTGAGTTAGAATATACACCCTCCGTTAGGATTGACGATGAGACAAGGCAAGACATAACTGCGCATATATCAATACTCGGATCCTCGGAGTGATAGCTCCATTCATGAGGCAATAAGAAAAAGTAAGATATCCCCTATAGAGATGCCTTGTTGAAGTAAAGCAGCCTTCGCGCTGAACGCGTAGGGTTACAGGAAAACTAATGCCCACGTAGGAGCCCTCGCCACCACGGTACCTTCTTGCCAAAGGATACTTAGGTAGGACGATGAATGTTCCACCCAAGGTTAAACATACGTTAGCACCTTGTGATGACTTGAATATGCAATCAACTAGACACAATACGTCTACAAACAAAATATTCATGCAATAATAATGTTACCAAACTGTGACTGACATATCTTAAAAGTTACAGATAACAAAGGTTCAAACCATAACGAAGCATTGTTTCAAGGAAAAGGAGACGATACAAAGACCCCTTAGATGGGGGAATAATACGACAAAGAGTTCAGTTAAAAATAGACTGGTCACGACACGATCATGAGTAAGGAAGACGAGGAAAGACTACCCCTTCAGCCTGACGTTCAGCTTCCGCAAAGGCATCATTGATATAATCAATGGCCGACTTCTCGAACTGAATCTTTATTTGGGAGGCCTGAGCCGCCAAATCAGAGGAAGATTTCTGGCTGAGTTCGCTCACCTGAGCACTGAGCTGATCATTAGCTTGCTGATGAAGCGCCTCAGCCTTAAACTTAACAGCAGCATCAAATTGGCGAGATATCTCCAACGAAGATATTTGACCCTCAAGACGGTTAATCTTGGCATTTGCACCCACCATTTGCTCTTGGAGACCTGCGAGTACAAAGGGTGTAAGCAATAAGAAGAAAAAGCAAAAAACACAAAGGATACTGCTGGAATATGAGGACCCTAAGCTACCTCCCGCATGGCTAAGGTATTCTTATAAACTATGCTGAGCCTCAGCAAGGTCCACCTCAACGACCCCGAGATCCTCCACGAGGGTATCACGTTCAGTTCGGAGGTCATCAACATCAATCCGGAGCGAAGAATTCTTAGAAGATAAAACTTGTTAAACATTCTCTAACTCTTCCAACTTCTTAACTAAGGACGCATGAGACATGGAAGATGACACGGAGCATGCCTCGACAAGTCTATTCTTAAAAGGACAGACCTCAGAAGATAAAACATTACGCTCTGCAGTAACCTTAGATAATGAAGCACAAGCGTCTTCAAAATCCGCATGATATTTCTTGCAGATGATTTCTTGGGCTGAAAGGTGTCTCTCAACTAAGGCAATATCCTCATTTTGCTTTAAAATGAGACTCTCCTTCCAATTAAGGGCTTCGTCACATTCTTTACGAAGCAAAGCCATTTTCTACACTAAATCAGCGTTATGAGCAGACTCAAGAGAAAGTTGGGCCTCATTATGAACGGTTACGTTCATCAACCTATCAGACTTCTTCTGATAATACCAAATGTCGGAGGTTAACTTGGCTACTTGATCCCGAAGATATCTAAGCTCACTAGAGCTACCAGCTGGCAGGCGAAGTTTGTCTTAGGACTATTCAACCAAACAAGAGCAAAAACAAAGCTAATGGAAATAAGAAACGAACCTATGGATTTGGAGGACTCAGCAGCCAAAGCAGAATCAGTAGCTTTACGCCCTTCCTCAGTAACTTTAGCAGCATTGTTATCTCTCTCGAGAGCCAACAAACAAGCCTCCAAAGACCTTTGAGTCTTCCTCAAATCATCCTCCAACGAGGATACCCTAGCAATAGAAGCAGCATAACTGGATGAAGGTTGTTGTGTGCTAACAAGGGAATATTCTTGACAAGTACGTTCCAACAGAGCGCTCAAGTGAGTACACTTAGCCCTATAAAACTTGAATAAGGTGCAACCAACATCTATCTGTTTGTAAAGCTACAAACAAAGGAGTATAAGAGCAGATGAAGAATCAAAACAAAGAGGCGAAACGGTAAGGTAAGAATCACTTACTGAGAACGCTTAGAGGCGAGGAAGGAAATCAGCGTAGGTATCCATAAAAGCCTCCATTTCTTGGATGTTACCCATGCGGATTTTACCAAAGCTCTGGCTAGAGCGAAGGCAATCCGGGTCGAAGAATAGATCCTTCGTCGCACGATATTGAGAAAACAGCACATCCAACTGCGAAGTTACCTCGAAAGAGCTATCCAGATGATGACGATCAACCTCAGCAGAAAAAGGACCCCTCGAGTCCAGCAGAATGGATTCATGGATGGCATCATCAGAACTACCAAGGCTCAAGTTCTCAGGCAGCTTACCCTTGCTAGACTCAGCAACAACTGCATCAACCGCTTGAGAGCGGACATGGGGCACGACTGCTGAACCCTCACCACGATTAAGAGACGGCATGGTGGATGAGCTGGGAATAGAAGAAAAAGCTTGAGCACCACCTAAGTCCATGTCACCAGCGGAAAGAAGATTACCCAGTCTGGTTCAATCTGGTGACGAAGGCGGAGGTCCAATAGCTTTGCTAACAGGGGAAGTAAAATCAGATTTAGCAGCTCCCTAACGAGGTTGGCGTAGCATTGAAGGAGAAGATGGCCAGTGAAATCATAACCTTATTCTTCGGCTGAGAATCCGAGTTACTAACCCTCAACACTAGGGTGACAACTTTAGCAAACGAACCACTTGATTGAAGCGAAGTAGCAGGAGACGAATGAAGACTCTTGGAAGCTACAACAGCATCCTCGTTAGTAGCAAAGACAATAGGCAATGCTTCGCCAGAGGCAGAAAACGAAGGAACCTTTGAAGACAAAGTAGGAGCCGGAGCTTGAACACTAACAGGGTTGATCAACTGAGCATCACCACCAGCTAAGAGATTCTCACCCTCCACTGATCCATCACGAATGGGACTAGGGTTGTCCTTGGAAAAATCTTCCTCAATATCATCCAAATGAGGGCTGAGGCCAGTATCATCAATGTCCTCCATGTCTTCATCATCCTAAGCACCTCCTCGCTGACCTTTGGATCCTCGGCCAATGCCTCAAGATCAATAACAACCTTCAACTTTCCCTTTCTCTTGGAAGACTGTGGAAAAACACATGCGCAGCTAAGGATCAGGGGCAAGATACTAAGGAACCTACAAACACAAAGGTATGTCAATAATCCTTACCTCTACAGGTGTTAGCATAGATTTTTCAGCCGAAGCCTTCCATTTCCTAGTCCTAGTGGCTACAAAATTACCAGCAGATCCCGAAGCAGTTCCATCAGAAGAAGCAGGGGCAAACTACAAAAGAAAGCCCTCAGAATATCAAACAAATATATTAAAGCAAAGGCCATCAAACATAAAAGAAGGTTACCTCATGAGGAGCAGCAGGGTTGAAATCCCAAGGTTGATATCCATCATATTTCTCAGGAAGAGAGAAAGCTCCATGAGAAACATGGGGATCTGCGGTGGTAAAACCGTAGGCCCAAGGACCCATCACATGAATGGGAGTACGCGCCCAGCGGTCATCGTCATCAAGACGAATGCGGTCAGCCTTCGGCAATAAGATCTTAGAATATTAAGGGATGACAGTCAACCCAGTCTTATCAATCTCCTACAGCAGACGAAGACTGTTACCTTCATTAATTTGTCGAGCAGTAACATGAATACGGCGTGGACCAACACTCCAAGGAAGAAGATTAGTTTTCTGAATAGCATCAGCATATGTAGCGTTAAATTTGGCAGGGGTATAATCCTCCTGCTTAGACCTTCCCTCAGTAAAGGGGTCATAAGACTCCAAAGTAGTCTTACCCTTGCTACGATACCAGCACTCACGAAGGGCAAGGCAAAAGTTAACAGTGTATTGCATAACTCCTCGGAACTGAGTCTTGTTCGCTAGGTCATCCTTGGTAGACAAAACGTCATAGTAGAAGGGATCCTTTATACTGAACAAAGGGAGGGGCATACCTGCGGCCAATTGGCCAACACTAATCAGAAGGTTATTCTCATCGTAAGGAAAATCCTGGATAAGGGACTCAGTGAGAACATCAGGGCCATTGACAAAGGAGATATCGAACTTATGGAGGCGAAAAGACTTGGTGATCTCAGCCAAGAACGGATGAGCATCGCTATCTTTATCACGAAGTGTCAGCCTTTGAACTTCATAATGAGGAGAAGGAGGTGGAAGATCCTCAACAACAACTTCTTCTACCTCTGGATCCGCAGCAGCCTCAGAGACAACAACCACCTCGGTACCAGCAGGTACCTCAGTATCCTTAGTGGGTGGAGACGGCGTAGCATCAGGGTGATCCATCCGCGGAGGTGGATCAGTAGACGAAGAAGTTTTATGCCCCTTAAGCGTAGGCTTCTTCGGAAGTCTCATAATTCCTAACACCAACAGGAAGAACGTCTCATCAACAATGGCAGACTAAAAATCACATGCGACTCAAAAACAAATTAGGGGAAAAAAACATACTTTGGGCATGGGTTTTACTAAACCAACCAAAGGAAAACAGTTGAAACTCATCATAAGGCAAAATCGAAGGCCATTCATCACCATGAATAAAGTTGCAGACGAGGAACAACCATGGCAGAATCGTCATCAAAATACGAAATGGGAACAAATCCAAGTTCACATACAACATGAACAAGTAAAAGAGAATTAAAATTCTCACATGCAGGTACATCAGCAACTTCAAACAAATTAAAGAAGGGAAGACATAATTAAGCATGGACAAATACGAAAAGCAACAACAAAGAGCAAAGCATCACTTACGTGTATATGATGATCGATTATTGAACCAGAAAGCTTCGGCAAATCGAAGGAAAGATTGGCAGTCGATGGTGGAGGAAAATCTCTGTGAAAGAGACAGAGAGCGACAGTTCGAGAGGAAGAAAGGAGTTAATGAAAATTCCTCCTCTTTATTCTCTTCTTATAGGCGGCTGATGAATCCAAAAATTTGGACGTCCCAAAATTTAAGGGAAAGTTATTGCATGAAAAGACATATGGGGACCACTCAATCGGTACGTGCAAAAATGGCGGCGTTACGGGAGTTTTCTTCCAATCCTACCAAACGGTAGAATATGAAACAAAAGGGGCAAACTGTGAATACGAATATTATGCGGAGCACGTGTCACGATCTCAATGGTCGCATACAAGATAACTGTGTAGCCATCGCTATACAGAGAAATCCGAGTGACAGAGGATACCTTCGTAGATCTACTTTATCTCGTCCCAAGAAAGGATGCCTCGACGACTGAGATGAAAGAAGTAAAAGCCTAGGGGAGGCAGCTGGCGAAGGGACAAAGGTAGATGACATATCTAATCAGCATTAAATGCACAAATCTCTTGTCTACACGCATAATCAAGGCACGTGGAGAGAGACGATGTGGCGGAACCCAATTGATGAGGCTAGCGGTGAACGAAGGTACAATGCATGTACTAAGGCTGGGAATTTCCCGAAGGAACGTGGGTCAGCTGAGGTGGCAGAGTTCGAATGGAGAAAGTACGCGGCGAACGAAGGTACCATCTGTACTAAAGGTATATCAGGAAACGATGGACCCAGAGGCAGCAAAGAAATACTTGGAGCAGAAGGGGCTATAAATACCACGCCTCACCAACAAACTAGAGGCATTCAATATCTAGGAGAGAAGATCTAGTCTTAAGCTTATACCTCTTTAATGTTTAGAACTTAAGTATTTACTTCAACTTGAGTTCTCTCTATTAATTTGGGAAGCATTTAAGATCTTTATAACCACCATAACTCAATACAAAGCAATCACTCATTACCCCGTGGACGTCGACTAAAGTCGAACCACGTAATCTCTTCTGTGTCATGATAACTTAGTAGCTTTTATATTATATTTGTGTTCTTAGTTATTATTGCGATCTTGAGTATCTTTTATTACTTAGCATTATCAGTTCAACAGAGGCATCAATACTACTTAGTATCTGATTCTCTGAGCTGTATACATTACATAGACTATGGGAAAACGAGTAGTCACAAAAGTAATATGATAATGCTTTCTTACAATCAGTCCAAACTTACCAAGATGGCCATGTAGGCTTCATCATTATAGATAGAGGCATCTTAACAGAAATATGAGTTGCCCTGATAATGTCAGAAGGGTGAGCCCACGACAACGGAACTGGTGGTTACGCTTCCCAAACCAGCAGTATGCATTTCTTTGCAGACTGTCCAAGGATAAATAATTGAGCTTTTAGTATTAACTAAGCTATACTAAAGTCACTCCTCCATATCAGACGAATTTGGAATAACTGAATAAGAAATTTGATGCCCCAAAATATACCTTGTGAAAACCCAGCAGTAAGCCAAAAAAAAAAAAAAAAAAACCTTCATAAATGAAGCCATCATCTCTTGTTAACATCTGTCCAACGGAGATAACTCATGCATGGTAATATGGTATCATAGCTGTACACAAAAGTTTAGTAAGTCAGTTACAGATTCGAATACAATTAAGTATGAAAAGAAATAGATCTGCTGGTATCCTATTTAAATTGGAACCACGCCAAATTTACAAATGCTTTCTTGAAATATAATGAGACAAGGTGAAAAGTTATCATCCCATCATAAATGTTGACATACTATCTGCCAAGTGTGAGACAACTTTGGGAAGCCATGTGGGACTCCACAACATAAAGGCAGAACCCAGAGAGAAAATGCACTGTTGTTGTAATAGGAAATTGCTCTCCCTCATTGCACTTTCTCACAAGGACAAGAATATGGAATTTAGTGTTCTATGTAAACTTAAGTAACACATGGTTCACTAGATTGACACTTTGGTCTTCCACACACATGGCGTTTACATTTCTGCATAAATATCTCTCTTTTGTGTTTTCATTATATATTCTAAGACTTAAGGAATTTGTTTCTAAAAGATACATAAATATTAGCCCATTAGTGTCACGTGCCAATGCAAATGAGAAGAACATCAAAATTTAAGGACAAGGCAAACCACCAACAAGGACATTTCCAAACACCTGTAAAAGGATAAGTTAGTCACATTTTTGGTTTGAAGAAATCTAAGCCGTCGTCATCTGGTGTCGGACAGTTAGAAAGAGCACTAATAGGTAAGGAGAAAGTTAATGCTAAGAAACGGCATTGGGGCAGAATTTGCCATTAATATTTAGATTGGGGGCAGAAACGGCATAGACAATCATTTTCGGAGAAATGACTTATAGGTGGAAATTTTTTAGATTGAGGTATAGTTGGTTACTCTCATCTTTTCAAAGAACATGCTTAATTAACCATTAATGTTCTTCCCTGTTCAGATAGATTATATAAATTCCATTTATACAGTCGAGTTTCCATCTTTTCAACAAGAACAGAAAATGTAACTTTATTATTTCTACCAATGAAGAAAGGAAGTCCAAGATATTTCTCCTAAGGATCCATAATAGAAACTTGCAGAATGCCAGCTAGAGTTTCACAGGTAGATGGACTGAAATTTTTACTGAAATAAACTGAAGACTTGTTGAAATTGATAACTTGACATGAGCATTGATTAAACTCCTCAATAACTTCAAGAAGAGTTCTATTCTGATCAAGATTTTCTTTTGAGAAAAGCAAACAATCATCTGCAAATAACAAGTGATTGGTTTTTGGAGCTCCTCTTGCTATTTTGACTCCAGTAATAGTCTTTTTCTGCTCACAAAAATCCCGCCTCCTAGATAGAGATTCAATGGCAATAATGAAGAGATGGGGAGACAATTGGTCTCCCTGTTTAATTCACCTAATAGGATGGAATGACTGGCATGGAGAACCATTAAGAAGTACCTCAACTTGAATTGTGCTTATGCATTGGTGAATCAGATAATACCATTTATCACATAATCCAAAATTCTTGAGCACTTGAATTAGAAAATATCATTCTAACATGTCAAATGATTTTGACATGTTCATCTTCAGAGCCATAGAGCTAACTCTCCAGATTTTTTCTTCATACTATGAACCATTTCATGAACTAGAGAAATATTTTCATATATTAATCTTCATGGAACATATTGAAAATGCGAGGGTCTAACAACCACACCAAACAATTCGTTTGGCAATCTGAGAGGACTTACTCCAATACACTTTCTAGAGAATCAACTAGACAGTCAGACTCAATCTAGATTAAAGTATATCAAAGAGTTTAATATCTCTAACTCTTAATTCAATCCGCAATCAATAAATAGAAATCTGCGAGCCCGATTGAATATAAGAGGAGTTACTTGAACGGTACCAAAGACGAACGTTCTAGTGTCAATCAATGTAAATCAACAACCAAAGGTTGGATATTTTAATTGATTGATCTTAACGCACAACCTATCATATTTCAATTATATAACAAAATATAATGCGGAAAAGAAATAACATAGGCACCAGAATTTTGTTAACGAGAAAACCGCAAATGCAGAAAAACCCCGGGACCTAGTCCAGATTAAACACCACACTGTATTAAGCCGCTACAGACACTAGCCTACTACCAATTAACTTCAGACTGGACTGTAGTTGAACCCTAATAAATCTCACACTGATTCAAGGTACACTTGCGCTCCTTACGTCTCTGATCCCAGCAGGATACTACGCACTTGATCCCCTTAGCTGATCTCACACACAACTAAGAGTTGCTACGACCCAAAGTCGAATACTTGATAGACAAATCTGTCTCACACAGAAAAGTCTATAAGGTTGAATAAATCTGTCTCCCACAGAAATACCCAAGAGTTTTTGTACCGTCTTTTGATAAATCAAGGTGAACAGGAACCAATTGATAAACCGGACTTATATTCCTGAAGAACAGCCTAGTATTATCAATCACCTCACAATAAACTTAATAGACTAGCGAAACAAGTTATTGTGGAATCACAAACGATGAGACGAAGTTTGTTTGTGATTACTTTTCTATCTTGCCTATCGGAGATATAAAATCTCGAGCCAATTATTTCAATTTCACTCAACACGATAGAAACAGCAAGATCAGATCACGCAACTACAAAGATAATAGTTGGGTCTGGCTTCACAATACCAATGAAGTCTTCAAGTCGTTAACCTACGGGGTCTCGAGAAGAAACCTAAGGTGAAAGGAGAATCGACTCTAGTTATGCAACTAGTAACACATAGGAGGTGTGGGGATTAGGTTTCCAAGTTGCTAGAGTTCTCCTTTATATATTTTTCAAATCAGGGTTTGCAATCCAAGTTACCTTGGTAACAAAGCATTCAATATTCACCGTTAGATGAAAAACCTGATTCAACCAAGCTAATATATTTCAACCATTAGATCGAACTTAACTTGTTACACACAAATGAAATGTACCGTCATTTAGGTTTATGTAGTCGTACCTAAACGTGTACACCAGGTTGGTTCACAAATAGTTAACCGAGGTTAGACATATGATTACTCTCATATCAACCTTATTCATCTTAACCATAACTAGTTCAAATGACTCAAATGAAACTAGTTCAGAGTTGTTCAATTGTTTAGAAAACACAATTGAAATCAAATCGGTTTGATTCACTTGAATCAATCATGAACATTATAGCCACGGTTTGCAAAGATTGCATCCCTTATGATTTAAATGTTTAAGTTCATGGACTTGACCGATTTGACAAAGTAACCAGCTTAAGTATGCGTACGGATATGCGTACTTAAGCAACCGGATTTTGAGTTTGTAAAGTTTCCAAACTCAGCAGAAATTTTCGGTTCAAAAACTTCTGCCAGTATGCGTATGGTATGCATACTTCAGGTGACTGGTTTGTGAGTTTTACCAAAACCAAACTCAGCAGAAATTCTCGGTTTGAGAACTTCCGACAGTATGCGTACATGGACGCATACTTAACCTGTCTCCTTCACCAATTCCGTATACACACATATGCATACTCTTGGCTTCCGGTTTATGGACTTATACACTAATGTGCGAACACATTATATATGCTTATATCCAAAGATGGTTACATCATCAACTCTTTATTTCAAACATTGAAACATTCTTCTATAGCTGTTTTCACACACTATTAGCATCAAAGCAATTTTCAAGATATTGAAACCTTCCAAGTCTTACACCAAATGATTGTATCACACAAACCATGTAAGATGTTACTCGGAAATTTTCTCATGATATAAGATGAACTTGGTCGAAGCGAAAGCTTACCAACACATATTTCGATAAATATGTAAGCGAGATATACTCAGCTCGAAATCTCAAATGTACATGTATAGAGAAAACTATATCGTAACACGACTTATGTTTCAATATATGAGATAGTAGAAATAGACTTTGAAATGATAGATAAGTTCAAGTCTGCACATACCTTTTGTCGAAGAAGTTCCACAAGCTCCCCTTAGTAGTTCTTCGTGTTCAAGAGATGAACGTCGAGAGATTTAAGCTCAACTACACTATCTATGTCCTAGTCCGAGACATCTACAAATAGGCTAGAAATCAAGACTTATAGTTTTGATCACTAACATTGACAAACATGCTTGAGATAGCAACACATTCGAGTTTGACCGAGCAATGCTCTAACAATCTCCCCCTTTGTCAATTTTAGTGACAAAACTATCAAAACATATGGATTATAAAAAAAGATAAAAAATAAGCTTCTTATCCACATGATTGATTTCCTTGGAATCTTCAACGCGACTCAAAATATTCGTTACTTCCAAGTACTCCATGATCCTAAAGGTTGTAAGTTCAGTATCACATTTGTTAAAGATCCGTAGCTATAACAATGAAAAAACAAAATGCTCTCAATCATTGTTATACAGTGTCATAGTATTATTACACTACATCAAAGTTCAATTGTATCACAACTTTGACAATAACACTATGGTCATATGCATCACTCCCCCTTAGTCAATACATATCTCAACATGAAAACCACTCCCTCTTACATAATGATCCGTAAACCATAGGTATTTGTAGTGTGAACTACACATTAATTCTCCCGCTTTTTGTCAAAAAAATTGGCAAAGGTACGAAAATTAGTGGGATCCTAATGAAATTTCCACGGAGATACATCATGACCAAAAGGTGTATTAACATACCAACAAATTTAGATGCAATCATAAAGCCGAAGCTAAATGCATTCATCAAGGAGCTATGAAGATACAAGATAACCCCTAAAAATTCCACAGCCGCACTCCCCACAAAGATATGGCAATTAAGCACAAGTTCCACTTCCCCCCACCTGAGGATCGGCGATATTTGCTCTGAGGATCGGTGATATTACTGAGTTAACTCAGTTTGCAATTTTTTCTTAATTCTCTTCATTTGTTTTACAGTCTCTCGCTTAAATACATGTTTTAACTTTTAATCTATCATGTTTCAACCCCTCTTCCTACTTCTTCATGTTCTAATTTCATTATTTGATTAGTCTTTAAGAATTTTAAGATTAAAGTTCACCTTTTTTTCACTTTTTAAAAAACTTTTGCAAATGAGTAACTAATTTCCTCCTGTTTTCTCTACAATGTGTTTACAGATTCAGGTATCTCCAATGGCGTTTGCCTTCTTATGTGTAGTGATCATGGCGTTTGCCGAGCTTGTTGTATATTGTTTGGTTAACAAGGAATTCTGTGGAGAACATTATGGTATAAGGTGGATGAAGAACCAACTCAGTTCCAAATCGGTGAGCGATATCTTCAATGAAGCCCGTGTCTCACTCCTTTAAAAAATTTCAAAATTCAAATTTAGGAAAACCTACTATATTTTCTTTAGCCTGATTTTCCTCTGGTCAAAATACATCTATAAAACTTGATACTTAGAAAACAAACTAGTCATATTCGATTGCAATTGGAACAGCCTAAATATATGGGATCATAATAACCAATTATATCCTAATATCTTCTCAGCACCTATATCAAATCCAAAACAAGTTTCGATCTTAAGAAATAAGTTTATTCTCACCGCAAAAATGGAAGGGGAGAGGAGAGCTCTACTCAAGTTGGAGACTTAGTTAACAAGTTCAATCAAGCAGTCCTAGATCTGGGTGATACTTCGGAAATAGTTGTTATCTCTCAAGGAGAAGACACATGAGGAGATGAAGAAACTAAATGGGAAGCAACTGCCATAGGCAAGATTATTACTGAAGGAAGGATGAAGGCTGACACTGTGGCTAAGCATCTTGGCTTTACCTGGCCATTCATGAAAGCAGAAGATGTGAAAATCATTGAGACTGATCCCAACATCATGATTTTCAAGTTTAGTAATTGGACTTTTCTAAACACTGTTATCAATGAGAGACCTTGGAGCATCAACAATAATCTTCTAGTGGTACATGATTACATCCCTGGCATGGTATACACAGAAAAGCATTGGGGATTCCGGCAATTTTGGATGCACCTGTTTTGCTTAATGCCGGAGCATATGAATGTGGCTGCAGTAACAAAGATTGGAGAATCAATGGGTCAAGTCATTTCCATTGAACCCAAGGATGCAATCCCAAATGGCAGTGACCCTGTCAAAGTATATGTCAACATAGATTTGACAAACCATTTAAGAAGGGGAGTTAAGGCTGTAACAAATGCTGGTCTCTCTCGGGGGATAAAGTTTTTCTATGAGAGACAACCAAGTGGCATCTGCAAGGAGTGTTATGTCATCAAGAATTGCAAGGTAGCATGTAAGGAAGCAAAAATCAATCTAGAGAAGGCTCATGAAAAACCATATTTCTTTAGGAATGTGAATAATGTAAGGAAGAACATCGCAATTTCCTCTACAAGCAAGGCTCCTACTTCAAAGAAGAATACCAAAGCTATAGTGAAAACCGCAGTTTTAGTACCTCCTAAAAGTGGTGTTGCAGTCAACTTGGACTTCTTATCAACTAAAGCAACAGAAGGAAGTAATGAAGAAGAAAACATACTTGGTAAAAGGCAGAGAGCTGATGATGGAAAAGCTGCTGATCAAAACTATGATTCCACCTGTACCATAATGGCTCCAAATGCAGATTCCTCAGCAGCTCACATGGTCACCACTGGAGATAACCAAGCAGTGAATGCAGAGTTAGAGAATCAGGTATACACACTATACTTCTTTACCTATTCCTTGAATTACTTTGCCTCTAAAATCTTTTTTACCTACTATATTATCTGTTTTAAATTTCTCATACAACAGACTATGCATTCACAGTATTATAAGAATCTTTACAGGTTGACTTCTGTTTTCATCATTATTTTTCTAGCAAATATGAAAATCCTTTCATGGAATGTTCAAGGTTTTAAAACTGCTTCTACTAGAAATCATTTAAGTGATTTAATCATAGCTCAAAACCCGGACATTATATTCCTGTGTGAAACAAAAATTAGTAGTTTTAAATGCCAGCCACTCTTAAAGAAATATATATATCCTAATTGGAGATACATTGAACCTGAAGGTCTATCAGGTGGTCTTGTTTTACTATGGAAGAATGGTTTCTTGTGTGAAATAGTTGATAATCATTACAATATGTTTAATGCCATAGTTCAATCTGATCCTAGTAAGCCCGAGTTTTATTAAATTGCATGTATGGTTTCACTAATTACACTAAGAAGAAAGAACAATGGAATTACATCCAACAAATAAGTGAGAATAATAGTAATCCTTGGGTAGTTCTAGGGGACTTAAACTTTCACTTAATTGACAATGAAACTGGCATTTCTTCTTCTTCAGAAGGTTGGGTGAATAGCATAGTGTCTAGTAGTGGCTTAGAGGACATAGGTTTCATTGGTAAGGACTATACCTGGAGCAATAATAACATGGGGACTGGAGCTATTAAATCCAGAATAGACATGGCACTAGTTAATGGTAGATGGAATCTAAATTTCCCAGACACAAGATTATTGCATCTTACACAACTAGGAAGTGATCACAGTCCCATCATGCTAGACACTGATATAACTGTCCCAAACTGTTGGAAGCCCTTTAAATTTTTCTTAACTTGGCTCAATGATGAATCTTGTTCAGTTGTTATTACTAATGCTTGGCAATCCAGTGTTACTGGCTCTCCTGGTTATCAGTTAGTAACTAAATTGTCCGCTACTAGAAGGGTTCTTTCCTTATGGAATAGAGACCACTTTGGAAACATCAACCACAAGGTAGATAATCTCCAAAGTGAGCTTAATCAACTACAAGAGCTTCCTCAAAATTCCAACACTGAAGGTGATATCATCAGAATCAATAATGAGCTCAACAAGTGGCACAAAATTAAGTCTGAGTTCTATCAGCAAAAAGCCAGGGATCACTTCATCAAAGACATGGACTCCAACAGCAAATACTTCCATACTAAAGTCAACAAAAGAAGAACCAGGAACAACATAGATGCTATCCAAGATAACAACAACAATTGGCTGCAAAATAGAGAACAAATTGCTCAAAGACCGACTCAAAGATTTCAAAAGTATCAAAGACTACCAACAATCCAGTTCTTGATGACAGTCTCTATACTGTTCTTCCTTCAATTATTACAGCTGATCAAAATGCATTACTTACCAGAATACCCAGCAATGAAGAGATTTTTACCACACTCAAGAGCATGGAGAATTGGAGCTCTCCTAGACCAGAAGGGTTTCAAGCTGGATTTTTTAAAATTCAGTGTTCAATAGTGGGAGAAAATGTTTGCAACAGGGTCAAGAAATTCTTTGAGACTAAATATATCCTCAAGCAGATCAACAAGACATATATCTCTTTGATTGCAAAAAAGAAGAAATGCATATGTGCAGCAGACTATAGGCCAATTGGACTATGTAACACCTCCTACAAGATTGTCTCCAAGGTTCTAGTTAATAGAATGAAGCCAATAATGGAGAAGCTCATCTCACCTTACCATGCAGCTTATGTATCAGGGAGACTCATAAGTGACAACACAGTCATTGCTCAAGAAATTATACACTCAATGAAGAAAAAAAGAGGAGAGAATGGATGGATGGCACTCAAACTTGACATGTCAAAGGCCTTTGACAGGTTGGAGTGGCCTTTCTTAATTAAAGTTCTTACTTATTTTGGCTTTAATGAGGACTTTTGTGACCTTATAAAACAATGTATTGGCACAACTCAGCTTTCAGTTATGCTCAATGGGTCTCCATGTGAATCTTTCACTCCAACAAGAGGTATCAAGCAAGGTGACCCACTGTCACCTTACTTATTCATTCTTGCAATGGAATTTCTCTCAAGACAACTCATTGCAGCTCAGCAAGAAAATAAAATCAAAGGTATTAAAGTGGCTGGTGATAAATGTCACCACTGTTAACAATTTACTTGAATTGCTCCACAACTTCAGTTCTCAATCAGGTCAAGTTATCAACTTTGATAAAAGTTCAGTCTACTTCAGCAAGAAGACCAATCCAGATGATGCAGATGCTATCAAACAGATGCTTGGAGTTCAAGCAATGAATTCTAATGAGAAGTATTTGGGTTCACCACTTATCATTGGTCATTCAAAGCAAGAATCTTTCAAAAGTATAAAAGAAAATTTTGAAAACAAATTTAATGTTTGGTCTTCTATTTCCCTTTCACAGGCAGGCAGAGGCACAATGATAAAATATGTTCTTAATGCTGTCCCAATCTACCAAATGGGAACCTTTAAGCTTCCATCAAATCTACTTCAATAACTCACAAGCATTGAAAGAAAATTCTTTTGGGGGTATCATAACAACAGAGGATACAATCCTACAACTTGGATGAATGTTTGCAGACCCATTGAAATGGGTGGCCTTGCTTTCAGAGATCTTGAAAAGCTCAATTTGGCTCTTCTCACCAAATTGGCTTGGAGAATATGCAGTGAACCTGACACTTTATTGGCCAAGACTCTCTCAAGCAAATATTTCAGAACTGGGGATTTGCTTCACTAACCTATCACAGCTAAAAACTGCTCATATACCTGGAATGGGATTTCAAAAGGGCTTCAAATTGTGCAGAAGAACTATTTCATGGAGATCAACAATGGTAGGAAAATAAAAATATGAAAAGACAAATGGATTGCTGGTATGCTTCATCCACCTGCTCCTTAAAATGAACTTTTTAGATTTTATGAATTTGTGGAAGAATTGATGATCCCGAATCATCACAATGGAATATTAACCTTATCAATTCCTTATTTGATTCTGACACTTCTCTCAAGATGCAAGCACTCTATATAGATAACAGCAAGGAAGATTCCCTGCTCTGGATGCCTGCAAAAGATGGACTTTTTTCTGTAAAAAGCACCTACAAAATGGTGACTTACAATGATAGAGAAGTTCAGGTGAAAGGGAGGACAATTGATAGGAAAATATGGAAGGCCCTTTGGAGTTGTAAAGCAGCTCAAAGAACAAAACTCTTTGCATGGAAATGTATAAGAGGTTTGCATTCTACAAAATATAAGAGGGCTTTGTTCAACAGTGATCTAGAAGCCAATTGTGATATTTGCGGTCACAATGAAGAAACAATTGAGCACATCATCTTAGAGTGCAGGCATGCTAGAACAGTCTGGAGAGGGATAAACATCAATATAGATGCGTTAGAGCCAATTATGATTCAGTTTCAGAATGGGTTACTAGTTGGTTTTCTCATCAAAATCGAAACAAAAAGGAAAGATGGCTTTATTCCCTTATGATTGGAGCTTGGATAATTTGGAAAGATCGTTGTGATGTTGTTTTTTAGGGAGTTTCTCTTAACCCTTGCAATACAGTACATAGGATACATAATCACCTTAATTCTCATATGCATGAATCTCATACTGCTGCTTTAATTAATACTAATGTGTCTAGATGGAAACCGCCATTGGATAATATTTTCAAATACAATATAGATGGCTCTTTTGATCATGATACTAACCAATTTGGTACTGGCATTGTGTTGCGGGATTCTGCAGGTCACTGTATTGGGACAAAAAGAACTTATGGAAATGGAGCACTAAGTCCAGAGGCCGTCGAGTGTATGGCTATTCGGGAGGCGCTGCTATGGGCAAAAAGTCTAAATCATTCAAGGATCCAGATAGAAGCTGATGCTAAGCTTGTGGTACAATTCATTAATAGTCACTCACTTGTCATCCAGTGGGAGAATAAGAATTTAGTTAAAGAGATTAAGTATTTAAGTTCTACTTTCAATTTATGCACTTTTGATTATGTCAGTAGAGATGACAATCAGGTGGCAGATTCATTAGCAAAGTCAGCTAGAGAAACTAAAATCTCAACTGAATGTTTCAAAGATTTTGACTCTACCATATGTACGCTCTTAGCAGGAGATCAAAACTCTATTCACTAAATAAAATTTCTTTCTTTTATCAAGAAAAAAAAAAAAATTAAGCACAAGTTCAAAAGAACTCCTCCCCATAAAATGTCATCACCGAAGAAACAACAAAGGCGATCTTACTTTCACAACAAAATAAGGATTTCTTTTGGACAACCAAATCACATGAAAACATGAATTTGTATCCAAAAATATTCAATTGAAATAACCACAACATAACCCATATTTAGTTCTGTTAGAGCACTTCTCGGTCAAACTCGCATGCGTTGCTATCTCAAGCATGTTTGTCAATATTAGTGATCAAAACTATAAGTCTTGATTTCTAGTCTACTATAGCTAAGTCTTGGACTAGGATAGAAAGTGTAGTTGAGCTTAAGAACTCCATGGCAATCATCATACAAGACAAAGAACTAATCAAGGAACTGGTGGAACTTCATCGAATAAAAGGTATATGGAGATTTGAATTTATCTATCACTCAAAAGTATATCTACTCTATCTTCTATCTTGAGACAAAAGTCGTTTTGCTATATAGACTTTGATTATACACATTTGCTAAATCGAGCCGAGTTTATCTCGTCTATCTATTTCTCGAAATATGTGTTGGTAAACTTTTGCTTTGGCCAAGTTCATCTTTACCTAGTGACGAAAGTCATGTTATGTTTCAATCACTTTGAAAATGGCTTTGACGAAAAATGGTTTGTGAATAACAACTATATAACGCCCTCTAAGAATGTTTCAATGATTGAAATGAGAGTTTAGATTATATAACCAATGTTAGATATAAGCATTGTGTGGCAACACATATATGTATAAGTCCTTATTCCTGGAACAAAAGTATGTGTACTTTGTTGATCAGGAAAACCGGAACAAGAGCCGTGAACTCAGTCCGCAAACCTAGTCCGCGAACTGGCGTAGGTTCTCATCCCGAGAATATCTGATGGAGTTTGTGAACTCCTTCCGGGAACATAAGTCCGCGAACTATGTCTGCGTACTTGAGTTGGTTATATCTAAAGACGATTTTTGTGAACTTATATTTATATTAACTAAGGAATGCAATTGGCAAACCATGGCTATAAAGTTCATGAATCGATTCGAGTGGATCAAATAGTTTTTGCTTCAATTGTGTCTTGTAAACTTCTATAAGATTTATACAATTGAACAACTCTCTAACTAGTTCGTTTGAGTCATTTAAACAAGTTATGGTGAAGAAGAATATGGTTAATATAAAAGTGCTCATATTGCTAACCATTTGGTTAACTATTATTGAACCAACAAATGTACATGTTTGGGTACGGTTACACAAACCTAAAATCGTGCATTTCATTTATGTGTAACAAGCTAAGTTTCCGATCCAACGGTTGAAAGATATTAGCTTGAATCTAATCAGGTTTTCATCTAACGATGAATATTAAATGCTTTGTTACTAAGCTAACATTGATTGCAAACCTAATTGAAAGACCAGATAAGGGAGAACTCTAGCAACTGGGAAACCTAATCCCCACACCTCCTGTGTGATACTAGTTGTATAAAATAGAGTCGATTCTCCTTTAACCTTAGGTTTCTTCTCGAGACCCTATAGGTTAATGACTTAAAGACTTCATTGGGATTGTGAAGCTGCATCGATACTACTTTCTTATAGTTCCGTGATCTCATCTTGCTGATTCTATCGTGTTGAGTACAATCGTAACGATTGGCTTGAGATTAATATCTCCGATAGGCAAGATATAAAAGTAGTCACAAACATCTTCGTCTCATCGTTTGTGATTCCACAATATCTTCTTTCGCCGCGTCGATTAAGATTATTGTGAGGTGATTGATAATACTAGGTCAGTTTCTTCTTCGGAATATAAGTTCGGGTTATTAATTGGTTCCTGTTTACCTTGATTTATCAAAAGACGGAACAAAACTCGTAGGCATTTTTGTGGGAGACAGATTTATCTACTCTCGTAGACTTTTCTGTGTGATACAGATTTGTTTATTAAAGTCTTCGACTTTGGGTCATAACAACTCTTAGTTGTGGGTGAGATTAGCTAAGGGAATCAAGTGCGTAGTATCCTGCTGGGATCAGAGACGTAAGGAGCGCAACTGTACCTTGGATCAGTGTGAGATTGATTTGGGTTCAACTACATTCCAGACCGAAGTTAGTTTGTAGTAGGCTAGTGTCTATAGCAGCTTAATACAGTGTGTTCAATCTGGACTAGGTCCCGGGGTTTTTCTGAATTTGCGGTTTCCTCGTTAACAAAATTTTGGTGTCTGTGTTATTTCTTTTCCGCATTATATTTTTTTATATAATTGAAATATCACAGGTTGTGCGTTAAGATCAATAAATTAGAATATCCAACTTTTGGTTGTTGATTTACATTGATTGACACTTGGACATTGGTCTTTGGTATCGTTCAAGTTATTTCACATAATAATCAGGCTCACAGATTTCTATCTGTTTGATTTGATGATTACATTGTGAAATAGAGATATTATAACTCTTTGATATACTTTATTAATATTGATTCTAGTTGATTCTCTTGAAAGTATATTGGAGTTAGTCTAAACAGATTGATAATCGAAATATTGGGGTGGTTGTTATACCCCCGCTTTTTCAAGTTCAATCGAAAAATAAGAAACAAATTAATCACAAGAGAACCCATGATTAATTCCATTGAAATACATAACCAAAGTAACCACAAAAACCGATCAATTAATTGGCCATGCTCGACATAAAGCGAACTTCCGGAGCAACAACTAAAATAATTAACCAAAAGACTGATTAATTTAGTTGATCATGTTCGACGTAGGGAACCTCACGGAACAACAACTAAGTTAATCATAAGAGAATGAACAACTCAGCCGATTATGCTCAACATAAGAAACCTTATGGAACAACACCGTATATGCACAAAGATTGTGGATCGGAGATCGACCAAATACTGCGGAATAGACAAGGATTCATTCTATTTTCCATCACTATTTGCACAATGACATATAATAGACTTAATCCTTGTACACAAAAGTGTTATCCTTTCTCTTTATCAAAACATGACATAAAAGGCTTTAACTTTTGTAATGTCAAAAGTTCATTCTATCTTCCATCAATACATTCATATCGACATAATAGAGATAACTTTTGAACAAGTATGGGATAGTCACAGGTTCATGGACGTAAACAACATATCCCATAACAATTTTCAATATATAAAATCATAAAG
Organism: Papaver armeniacum; assembly: GCA_023531295.1. NCBI lineage: Eukaryota > Viridiplantae > Streptophyta > Magnoliopsida > Ranunculales > Papaveraceae > Papaver > Papaver armeniacum. The sequence goes on from JAJJWW010014143.1 coordinate 648,922, forward strand.
ATTAAAATTGCAAAAATCATCTTCCAAAAAATACTTTAGAATTTAAATAAATAAATCTAAAAACAATGAAGATGAAAATCGTTGGACATAGCTATGTGTACTCACAATATGGCTATTTCAAACCCTAGTTATTCTTCTAAAAAACACAAAAATAAGATTTACTAGACATTGAGACCTCTGAAGAATTATTTATCGTCCCCGAACTCCTTGTCGTGAACAACCATAGGTACATAGGGTTCATGGAGAAAGGAGTCGATTCCAACGAACCTTCTACGCTGATGATGTCGAACCAGGGCCTTATGAATTTCGAGAGTTCTCATAATAAAAGCCTTTATTTGCTTAATCTCCTTTCTAGCTTCCTTCAACTCTTCAAGAACATCAGAAAACTTATGAGAATTTGAAGGAAGAGCTCTTGGCTTCCTCACATTCCTTCTTTTTCTTTTCAAAGTTGGAGGCAACAGAGATTTTTCTTTTTCCTTTATGATTGATGGCTTAACAATCATATTAACATATATTCCATCAAAGCACATGATGCTTGGAGTCTCCATACGTGTATGGGTTTGTGAGAGGAAATCACAATATAAACTCAACAGGCAGTCTTAAGATGAAAAAAGTTTCAGAGAAGGAAAAAGGAATGTAGGGGATTTGGAACCTTTTAACCACACAGGTTTACGCACGCACGATTCACGACCCTAAAGAGATTGGAATAGTTGAGAATAACCCTCTTTTGATAAACAGGGAGGTTCCTTCCAATATCAATTAGATATGAAATAATTCCAAATCATACAGTAAATCTAAGAAAAGCAAAACAAAAATTTTTTTTTTTTTTTTTTTTTTTAAGCCTGAGGTGTGCAAGTTCTTGTCTCTTTTAATCAGGCACATGAGACAAGATGCACAAAAACAACACAATTAAGTTGTGTTGTGGTGAACAACAATTTGTCACCATGACCGTTTTGATAGGAATTCATAGATCCCTGTCTATCAAAGTGTTTAGACCATACTCTTTTCTCGAGTGGTCTTGATCTATTTTTGGAAACCAAATTCTTTGAAGAGGATAAAATCTTACATACCTCAGCGATTTTTTGAACTAGTTTGAGCTTATTTGCTAGGCGATTTGCTCTTTGTTGAAGTCTCTTGACATGTCTCATCTTGTGTTTATACTTGAAACACTTTGAAAGTTCATGACCCTTGAGTGAACAATAAGAACATGTCGATAGATACGCTGATTCAGACTCACGAGATGTGCAAGCTGCTAGGCACAGAGTGGAACCTGAAAAATCAGATAAAGGGTTTCCAACAACAAGGTTAATTTCTTCTTCCAGACTGGTTGAGTTTCTTTCTGGAAGAATATCAAGATTGATGTATGTATTGCTACAGTTATCAAAATCGATATCTTCACAAAGAAGTGCAACACTTGATTTTTTGTCTACATTGCAGTGATCAGACATTTCATCAAGAGTTGCAGCAAGACATTTGTTTCCAGTGTATTTTCTACGATTTGGACAATCATTTGCAAAATGACCAAACCCTTTACACTTAAAGCACTATGGCATATCCTCTTCATCAGCCTTGTCAGCATCTCTGTTTTTAGGAGGAACGCGATTGTGAGGTTTAACTGACGACCTAGGTTTGTTTCTTGAAAACCGTTTACTTCTCTTCAATAGAAGATCCCTAAACTGTCTTGTGATCATAGAGACTGATTTATCAAGATCTTCATCTGATGAATCAGTCTCAGAAATATCATCCTTAGAGACATAAACACTTTTACTTTTGTCAAGTAATTTAGTGTTCTTTTGTGCTTTGAAGGCAACATCCTTTCCGATCTTGGATGTGTTCTCATGATCAAAGATCTTTAACTTTCCAACCAACGTGTTTCTGGAAAGAGCATCAAGGTTATTTTATTCAACGATGGCAAGCTTCTTAGAATCGTATCTAGATGGCAGCGATCTGAGAATTTTCATCACAATGTCCTTTTCAGGAATAGTCTTACCCAATGCAAAAGACGCATCAATAATTTCAGACACTTTGTGATTAAACTCATCAAATGAATCTTCATCTGCCATACGAATGTTTTCCCAATCGGAATTAAGGTTTTGAAGCCTAGTTTCCTTTTCACTAGTATTACCTTCGAATACGGTTTCTAAGATATCCTAAGTATCTTTAGACCTAGTGCACGTAGTCACATGGTGCTAAAGATCTGGGGTAATGGCATGTATGATGGTATTCAAACCCTCAGAGTTTTTCTTTGCAGCAATTATCTCGGCAGAATTGTATTCACCAATGTTCTTAGGAACGTTTACATTCCCTACTGCCACAACGGGAGCATCATAGCCATTAATAACATAAACCCATGATTGAAAATCACGCTCTTTAAGAAAGGCACGCATAGCAATTTTCCACCATAAGTAATTAGAGCCTTCGAAGACTAGTGGTACGTTTATAGAGATAGCACTTTTGTCCATATCAAATCACCACAAACACAGACTTATGAAGTCTTTAATGTGTTTTCCTGCTCTGATACCAATTTAAAATGCGGGGGTCTAACAACCACACCCAACAATTCGTTTGGCAATCTGAGTGGACTTACTCCAATACACTTTCTAGATAATCAACTAGACAGTCAGACTCAATCTAGATTAAAGTATATCAAAGAGTTTAATATCTCTAACTATTAATTCAATCCGCAATCAGCAAATAGAAATCTGCGAGCCCGATTGAATATAAGATGAGTTACTTGAACGGTACCAAAGACCAACGTTCAAGTGTCAATCAATGTAAATCAACAACCAAAGGTTGGATATTCTAATTGAATGATCTTAACGCACAACCTGTGATAATTATATAACAAAATATAATGCGGAAAAGAAATAACACAAACACCAGAATTTTGTTAACGAGGAAACCGCAAATGCAGAAAAACCCCGGGACCTAGTCCAGATTGAACACCACATTGTATTAAGCCGCTACAGACACTAGCCTTCTACCAATTAACTTCAGACTGGACTGTAGTTGAACCCTAATCAATCTCACACTGATTCAAGGTACACTTGTGCTCCTTACGTCTCTGATCCCAGCATGATACTACTCATTTGATTCCCTTAGCTGATCGCACCCACAACTAAGAGTTACTACGACCCAAAGTCGAAGACTTGATAGACAAATCTGTCTCACACAGAAAAGTCTATAGGATTGAATAAATCTGTCTCCCACATAAATACCCAAGAGTTTTTGTTACTTCTTTTGATAAATCAAGGTGAACAGGAACCAATTGATAATCCAGACTTATATTCCCGAAAAACAGCCTAGTATTATCAATCACCTCATAATAAACTTAATCGACTAGCGAAACAAGTTATTGTGGAATCACAAACGATGAGACGAAGTTTGTTTGTGATTACTTTTCTATCTTTCCTATCGGAGATATAAAATCTCGAGCCAATTATTTCAATTGCACTCAACACGATAGAAACATCAAGATCATATCACGCAACTACAAAGATAATAGTTGGGTATGGTTCACAATCCCAATGAAGTCTTCAAGTCGTTAACCTACGGGGTCTCGAGAAGAAACCTAAAGTTAAAGGAGAATCGACTCTAGTAATGCAACTGGTAACACAAAGGAGGTGTGGGGATTAGGTTTCCCAGTTGATGGAGTTCTCCTTTATATAGTTTTCAAATCAGGGTTTGCAATCCAAGTTACCTTGGTAACAAAGCATTCAATATTCACCGTTAGATGAAAAACCTAATTCAACCAAGCTAATATCTTTCAACCATTAGATCGAACTTAGCTTGTTACACACAAATGAAATGTACCCTCATTTAGGTTTATGTATCCGTAACTAAACGTGTACACCAGGTTAGTTCACAAATAGTTAACCGAGGTTAGCCATATGATTACTCTCATATCAACCTTATTCATCTTAACCATAACTAGTTCAAATGACTCAAATGAAACTAGTTAAGAGTTGTTCAATTATTTAGAAAACACAATTGAAATCAAATCGGTTTGATTCACTTGAATCAATCATGAAAATTATAGCCACGGTTTGCAAAGATTGCATCCCTTATGATTTAAATGTTTAAGTTCATGGACTTGACCGATTTGACAAAGTAACCAGCTTAAGTATGCGTACAGATATGCGTACTTAAGCAACCGAATTTTGAGTTTGTAAAGTTTCCAAACTCAGCAGAAATTTTCGGTTCAAAAACTTCTGCCAGTATGCGTACGGGTATGCATACTTCAGGTGACTGGTTTGTGAGTTTTACCAAAACCAAACTCAGCAGAAATTCTCGGTTTGAGAACTTCCGTTAGTATGCGTAAGTGGACGCATACTTAACCTGTCTCCTTCACCAATTCCTTATACACACATATGCATACTCTTGGCTTCCGGTTTATGGACTTATACACTAATGTGCGAACACATTATATATGCTTATATCCAGAGATGGTTACATCATCAACTCTTTATTTCAATCATTGAAACATTCTTCTATAATGTCAATAGCCGTTTTCACACACCATTAGCATCAAAACAATTTTCAAGATATTGAAATAATTATTATTGACACCTTTCAAGTCTTACACCAAATGATTATATCACACAAACTATGTAAGATATTACTCGGCAATTTTCTCATGATATAAGATGAACTTGGTCGAAGCGAAAGCTTACCAACACATATTTCGAGAAATATGTAAGCGAGATATACTCAAACTGAAATCTCAAATGTGTATAGAGAAAACTCTATCGTAAACACGACTTATGTCTCAATATAGGAGATAGTAGAAATAGACTTTCCAATTGATAGATAAGTTCAAGTCTCCACATACCTTTTGTCGAAGTTCCACAAGCTCCCCTTAGTAGTTCTTCGTCTTCAAGAGATGAACGTCGATAGATTTAAGCGCAACTACACTATCTATATCCTAGTCCGATACATCTACAAATAGGCTAGAAATCAAGACTTATAGTTTTGATCACTAGCATTGACAAACATGCTTGAGATAGCAACGCATGCGAGTTTGACCGAGCAATGCTCTAACACATATGTTGCTTGCATAGCAGATATGATCTTACCTATATGTTTTTTCATTTCTATTTTTCTCCATTAATTTACTTCCCAAATGATTAAATAAACTAACGCCACAAAGGTATTTCAATATTTTTTGAATGAAAAACGATAAGGTCAAGCGGAAGTCAAAATAAGTCAACATGATTTTTTTCCTTAGTTTCTTGTTTTCATATGTTTTAATTGCAATTACTGTTATTTTCATTTATAATTACATATGTTTTAGTTATTTCAATTAATATTCTATTTTTGTCTGAATTGTTTTTCTTTGTTCAATATTTTCTATCATTTTATCTTTTCTTTTTTTGAAGCATATCATTTCATCATGTTTCTTTGTCTTAATTTTATTTTATTTTTATTTTTGTTATGTATCTTTGCCCTATTTTTCTAATCTCTTTGATTTCTTAATGGAAAATCAATTCTTCTAATTGTTTATTGTACGGCATTAGTGTTGCAGCAATGCCCTATCATATCATTTGGCATTTTTCAAGTTTGTATCTTCAAAATTGGCATTTTTATATTTGGCTAATTAACTTGTACTGCAGTGGTGCATCGGTTTTTTGTTATCTTTATGACTCACAATATGAATTTCAACACTTATCTTCGTAGGTGTCTCACGATAGTACTTTCATATATCGAAATGGGTCCTTTACTTTCAATTTTATCCTCTTTATTCTAGACTTTTTATTTGTTCTTTCTTTTTCGTCAAAACCGCATACTCTTTTTCCAGTCTTCTTTTGACATCTCTTTCTTTATACTTTTGTTAAATACTAATCTTCTCTTTGTTTCTCTTTATACCCTTACCAAATTTTGTTTCTCTTTATTTCTTTTCATGAATAGAAATCATATCAATTGTATCACCCAACAAATGGAGGTAGATTCTATTGATTGATAACCAATTAAAAGTAAGGGTTGTATCTCACTTTAACAATGTTATTTTCATTGGTATTAAAGATTGGAAATTCATCTTGGATGATAAACTTTATGCTCAAGGTATTGTAACACGAAAGGATGCAGAAGTGGCTGCTAAGTTTATTTGGCCTGATCTTCGAAGAAATAATCAGTGGTATGTTCAAGTCAAAACCCTTGATCCTATCATCTTTTAAATCAAATTTAGTAATGTTGATGCTAAAAAATACAATTCCATGGTGCCTGGAATTTCGATGGATATCTAATAGATTTGAGAAACTGGTTTCTTCATATGGATTAGTAACCTTGCTCATATTATCACTGTCATACATCAAGTTAATTTTTGTATTACTTAACGTCATTTAGGTAATGTATTTGTTACTACTAATCAATGTGTTAAAACTAGATCTATTGTGAATGATACTTGGAAATCTCCTCAATGTTTTGGAAATTAATATTAATGCCTCTTTCGGTCCTCATTCATTACTAGATAGTGTCAGTATTATAACAAAACATAATACAAGGCAATAATATGTGGTGGAAAAGGCAACAGTTAGAAGAGTTATTAATATTCATCAAGTACAAGTTTGGGAATTTTCAGGTTCTACAAATATGGCGACTCTCAGTTGGTCACTTGGTCATGTAACTGATAATCTCAGTATCATCTATTATCTTCCTTGACAAAGTGTACCTCTTCCTAGAAAATGTGTAAAAACATGTAATATTAACTTAGTTCGACCATGTATGTTTGTGTATAACCGTATAGGGATTGTTATAAAGCAACAGATGCTTTAGCCAAGGCTGCTCGTAAATCATTATGGGGAATGGTGGACTAATATTCCTTTGCACCGCAGTGAAAACATGTGTAGAAGACCAATTATGTCATTGATAATTTTCGATGTCACTGTAATATATATAAGGATAAGATTATTGGGTGATGAATATATAATATTATTTCCACTTTGCGCATTAGTGGCTCCATAGCCAAGTAAGTGGCCAGCCAACACTAAAATTTTAATTGATTAAAATAGGTGAAAAATACTAGAACCCCATACTATATGGGTTCAATATATAGAAGCCCCACTAAATGGATCCTCCCCTATCAACTCCATATTTTCACTTTTTAATATTTCTAGGCCCAAAACTTTAGATTTCAGGGCTTGGTAATAAAGTTTAGAGTTTGGGAGAAATTCGTAATACCAAAAATGCCCTTTACTATATATACCTAATGAAATAGGCTATATGTTTCATTTCCAGATTCATTTTCATTTTCACTTTCACTTTCTCTCACTTCTCTCTCGTCTCTGCTCTGAAGAAATTTAGGGTTTTTTGATCATACCGAAAGAAAACGATTGCATAGAGCAAGAAAACGATTCTCGCTCCATCGATATCTGCTGATGACGTTTAATTCAACGTTTCTTCTAGTTTTCATTGTATGATTTTGCAGTAGAATAAACGAATCCGAGAGAAGATTTCAATCAACTAATCTGCAGATTCAACTCAGATTCATCAACAAGCTAATTATACAGGTAAGTATCCTCTTCTCTTTATGATGATGCTTCGGTTTAGATATTTTAGTTGATTTATTTTGGATTTAAATTTCAGAAAAGTATTTCAAAACTTAAATCTTCAGATGCTTTTCAATTGACCTATCTGAATCGAAATCAGAGCTTAGATTCACAATCATCTACTTACTCTGGTTGTTTTAATATAGAGTTTTTGAAGAAAAAAAAAATGAACAATAATTTTCGATCTATTCATCGTCAAAATCGTTGTATACCTCTATTTCTATCTTCGATCTAATAACTGATTTGAGCTTCGATATCAGTGAATCATCCTCTCTATTACCCATAGAATTGATTTGAATTTTATTCACTTTTAGTTTTTGATTTTCATTTATACATGATAGATTACAAGAAATGGTGGTAGGAATTTAGTTAAGGTGAAGGATTTAGAGAATGATTTTGAGCTGGTGGTGGTGCTGGAGCTGTAGGTAGTATGAGTGGTGAAGAAATAAGTAAATAGAATCCAGGCACGATTTTGTTTGTTATTGTTGATGTTATTATTTGTTGTTGTTTTAGGTTCGATTTGTTGTTTTTTACATTTCAATTTGATTTTACAGGGTTGATTAATGGTGGTGGTGATAATTTTGATAGGGAGGTTGAATAGTAAGTGAATAAAATTGAAGGAGAATATGAGAAGAAAGAGGATGAACCATGTTTAGTTTTTGTTGCTGGTGCTGGTGAGCAATTACAAAGAATTTGATTAATATTTCATTGTGATTGAGTTTCTCAAAGAATGTGATTGTTATTTCCATTCAGTTTAGGTGATTATGTATCCATTTTGCGTTAATTGTTGGCTTACACTACTGGTTTTGTGTAGGTCAAAGGGATGCACATAAATAAGAAACTGAAAGTTATTACCTCTGGAGCACAATTACTGGATGAAAAGGTGCAAAGGTCCATGCAGGTTTGATACAACTACATGTCTATCGCTCTACTTGAACATCATATGCAGGCGTCAAAAATTAGTTATTAGTTGGTTTAAAGAATGCCTAACTTATAATGTTTGTTACTAGATTTAGTTGATTTACGAGTACGCTAGGTATATGGATGTGTAGTTAATAGTTACGCATGTCAATTAGGTGTGTAATTGCTACTTACACATGCAAATTGAATGTGTAACTTCTAGTTACACATGCCAATTGGATGTGTGATATTTAAGTGAAGCATTTTTTAGTGTTAGGAATCTTTAAATGATTCTCAGTTCAGATTATTAGTATGTTTAATTCAATATCGATGTTGCTTAAACTAGAACTTTATACTGTGTTATCGTGTTTATCAGCTAAGAATCTGACAGATTTTTTGGTGTGTATGTGTGCCTGCAGTTTGATATAGATTAGTAAGAATTTATATCTGTGAATATATATTGAATGCTTACAGGGATTTGAACTGGGGTTGTATTTATGGATTGAACATGGTTGAGTGTTTGGCTGTTGCATCTAGCTGTGAAGGTCAGTGATCCAGGTGGAATATACTGACTGAATGTGTAACTTCCGATTATACATGCCATATTGATTTATCCATATTTTCATAGGTTACCCTCTCTAAGCAGATGAGTTAGAAGGTATGATTGAGTAAGACTTGAGATTATAGAGAAGAATATGAAGATTAATTTGTGTTTTTGATTGGTGTCTCAATATGCAGGTGTTGATTATTATTATAACAATACTAGTAGTACTACCTCTCTGGTGGTGGTGGTGTTGTTGCTGCTGTTGACAACTCCCCCTTTTATTAATGCACAAATTACGGCTCCTATAGAAGGTAAATACTTCTGCTTAATTGACACTAACTCATCTTCTTTACCATGATATACTTAAAATATGGTGTTCGTGTTTTAAGAATGAATTCTTCTTTGTTTTTATTTGGAGTTGTCGAATATATTCCTGTACCAGTGAATGCATTACTAGCAAAGTTACACATGTATACAGATGTATGTGTATGTTCCCTGAAATGCAAGTGTTGATACTTCTTAGCTTCACAAGTTATATGTATGTGTAACTTCTAGTTACACTAGTCAAATACATGTGTAACTTCTAGTTACACTAGCAAGATGCATGTGTAACCAGGAGTTACACATGCTAAGATAAGTTATCAAGTGCTTTTTGTAATCTTTGTAATTCAGACCAGGCATGCTCTTCATTATGCTTCAGAAAGCCAGCTGGTTTTCTGAAGCATCATGATGCTGGTTCGTGGATACAAGATTCGGATTTGATGTTATCCACCCTTGGTACATGGTGAGTATAGCTCTTTCTTCTCCCTAGTTGTCCAGATAACTTAGCTCATATATATTGAATAATTTGTTTGATTCTTCGTTTTGGTTTGTTGGAATATCGTAGCTACATGTCCAACCTTAGCTAGCAAATATATGTTGTCTTAAGATGAGTTTTTCACATTGTCAGTCATGGAATCATGTTTGGAACCTTGGATTTTAATAATAAAAATCTCTCAATTTGAGCTATTCTGTTCGTTTTAAAATATTTTAATTTGAAACTGTATACTTTTTCAGTTAAGTCATATGTAACTCCTAATTACACTAATGAGATTCATGTGTAACTTCTAATTACACATGCTAGGTATCCAAGTCATATGCATGTGTAACTGTCAATTACACATGACACATGCTAATATAGGTTATCATGTTTGTTCTATAATTTTTCCTTACAATTGTTCTATAATATTTTTTTGCTTTTAGTTCATCCAACCTAATCCATGGATGTTTATTTCGTTGCAGATATGCAAGCATTTTGGAGTGAGGAATACAAGAGAGAAAGGCAAAACTTCTATTATAGGTTTCAGTGGCTTATTTCTAGTGTTTTAACTCATTTATTGTGTTCAATAACAACTGATTACTATAAATGGTAAACAGAGAAATTATTGTAAATGAATATTTATGTGATACATGTACTTTTTGTATATTATTTTTTCTTCTGATGTGTAACTGTTGACTACACATGCCATATGCATGTGTAACTTGTGGATACACATGTCATATGTATGTGTAACTTCTTATTACACATGCAATATGGATGTGTAACTTTTAGTTACACACTATTGAATACACAACATGAATGTGTAATTTTTATGCATGTGTAACTTCCAGTTACACTTGCAATATCAATGTGTTCGGAGGTGGTGGTTTCCAGCGGTGGTGGTGGAAGGTGGTCGACGGCGGTGGTCGGTGGTGGTTGGTGGCGGTGGTGGTCGGAGGTGGTTGGCGGTGGCTGCGGTGGTGGGAACATCATCACATAATATTTTAATAATTTTGGGTCTAATTTTAAATTTTATTTAATTTGGGGCTTCACAATATATAAAAGGGCATGAATATCTTTTAATAACTCGGGGCCTAAATTTAAACTTCTTTTAATTAAGAGCCTCATATTATTGGTTATCCATGAGTTGAGCCTTAACCTAATTTTCCCATAAATTAATGTTATAGGATTGTGCTCGAAGATGATATCGTATTCTACCGCACCTCCCAAATTAGTCACCCGAAATAACTAGAGGCCAACGGGGTATTGGACCTAATGGTATGTCCGTATTAGGCCCAACATCCAACTTGTACAGTCTCCTTCCAAACACATAATTTGGCATGACTTTTCCCAAACGAAGACATGAAAATACAAAAAAAATAGCAATCCTCCCTGATTTTTGTTGTTAGTTAGTAACATGTTATGGGTATTGATACGGATCATCAAATACATAAATAAAAATAAGACGAAAAATTAACGTGGTTCGACCAACTTGACTTACCTTCGCAGACAAACCGGAAGGGTGAAATATACATAGGTCTCTAGAATTTGATGATACTAATACTAGGATAATTACATTTACACTAAGCACTCTTATTTATAAAGTGATAAGAGATACACTAAATATATCAACGATATCCTGGAAGCTTTTCTATATTAGTTAGATTATACATATTTTCTAGATATTTGACTTAGTTTTTTCTTCATGTGCACACATGGTCATCATAGTTCACTGCATGATCACCTCGGTGGATGATACATTGAAAAAACATTCTAACACCTATTTTTGGTTTCCTGATGTTTTAATTTCAAGAATCCTTATAAACTCTGCGGATAGAGGTGTAAAACGTGCCGGTCTGACACAGCCCAACCCAAGAAGTCACGTGTTTAGCGTGCTACGTGCTGTGCTGGGCTGTGCCAGAGATTCAGACGTGTTGTGTTGTGCGGTGCTAAATGGCGTGTTGTGATGTGTTGTGCCAGAAAAATAATCATGATATGTCGTGTTATGTTGTGCTATCCCACTTATTTTATGTTTTCCAAAGTAAATATTTTTCTGATATTTAAGTTAGAATATATATTATTACGAAATTAATCAGCATAATGAAAATAAAATTTTAAAAACTTCTAGAATAAAGACTTTTGTGTGAAATATGCATGAAATCTGATGTATTCCGTTCTATTTTGTGCATGATTTGGCGTGCTTTCTTCATGTGTCGTGTTGTGCCGCGTGCTTACATGTGCCACGTGTTGTGCCGCGCTGATGTGCCTATTTGTCTGGCACTGCACAGCACACTAAACTAACGTGATGTGTCTGTGTTGTGCCAGGTCACGTGTTGTGTCGTGCCATAATTTTAACATGATGTGCCACAAACGCCCGGCCCAGCTTATACTTCTATCTGCGGATATATTTTGGGTTATGAAATGGGCTATATGTATTTACTGAAGTGAAGCCTTATTAATGGGCTATATATAAGAGAATTCTTCTTTCTAAGCGAATCCCGTGAGCTCTTGGAAGAACTACTTCCAATTTCGCTAACAAAATCAGGAAAAACTAAGGGTGCACAGGAATCGAGCCGGACCGACGGACCGTCCCGGAACCGGTGAACCGTACCTGGTTTTGTACCGAACCGAGGAACGGGGTACAGGTACCGGTCCAAAAAATAGGAACCGAGGCTAGGGAGGTACAGTGCCACACGGTCCCCGACCTAGTCCGTGCCGAACCGTACCGTCTGTACCGATTAGTAGTAGCCGTTAGATTTAGGGGATGATAGATCAATAATAACCGTTGGATTAAGTGGTTGTATATAAGCCAACATTATAGGGCTAGGGTTTTTATTCTCAATTTCGTTTCTTTTTTTCTTTCCGTCTCCTCTCCTCTGTATCTGAGAAGGAGAAGAAGTGAAGAAATCCGTCGGATTACTCCTCTCAGTCTCATTGATTGATAAATCGTAAAGGTGATTACTCCCTCTCGGTCTCGGTTATTGTCATTTTTTTTTCAATTTCTTTGTTTTTCTTCTCCAAATCTATCTGATTTTTTCTTAATTTTTTTTTGTTGTTGGAATGATTCGAATGAATTAATCAGGCGAGTAAGTTTTAGAACAAATGAATCTGTGTGATCTGTTTGATCTTGAAAGCTATGTCTGATTATTTTAGGGTTTCACTTTCACGGTGGTAAGACAAAGGGAAAAGATTCAAGGAATCGAACTAGATTAACCCATCAATCGATTATCTAAGGGAGTGGAGAAAAAGAAGGAAAAGGTTAGAGATTTGTTGGATGGTGTTATTGTTTTGGATTATGTTGTTGCTAATTAGGGTGTTAGTAATTGTTGCTTAGTTCGATTTATTTTACAACTTAGATTGATGGGTTTTTGATTTTCTAATTTACTCAATCATTTACTTGTTGTGATTACGATTTGGTTCATTACACTGTTAGAATTTGATGATGATGATGATATAAGTACCAAGTATTTAACTGCAATTACATGTTAGAGCAGGATAAGAATGACAAGTAGTTAGTTCTTATGTTTCATGAATCTTCTTATGTTTCATCACCTCCCTGCTTGTCTAAATAAAATGGATTTTATTGAAATGAAGAATCAATAGGTACTGAGAAGTTAATGTGAATAGGCTTTGTGTTGCTTAAAGTTTTAGGAGTAACAAATTGTGATTGTAATGGCGAAAAATTAGCAAGGTAAACAGTTTCTTGTCTTGTTAGGGTGTTAGTAATTGTTAATGAAATTAGGGTGTTAGACTGTTAGTAATTGTTGCTTAGTAATTGTTGTTAATCAATTTGTTCTGATTTCTTTTACAACTTAGATTGATGGGTTAATTGTTGCTTAATTCTTTTCTTGTTGCTTTTGAAATTTTTACATTTTGATGGACTTGTATGAGTTCTTAAGTTGTAGATAATCTGGATTAGTTGATCAAATGTATTATACTATTGTTGTATGAGTTCTTAAGTTGCAGATAATCTTGATTTGTTAATCTGACTTGATCAAGTGTATTGTTGCAGGTAATCCTTATTAGTTGCTGAAATCTGTTATCTGCTATCAACAATAATGCCACCACAAGTGCTGCTGTCATGGATTAGAAGATCAAGATTCAAGACTTTGTATTTGTCATTTCCACCACTGTCCAGTCAAGACTTAGTGTGTGTGTTTGTGTGCTACTGTGGCAGTATTATTGGCACATTGGTTTTACAACAGTAGTACTGCCTACTGTTACTTGTTCTTTTTTTAGATTTTCAAGACTTTGGTTGTTTGGCACATTGGTTTGCTAGTATTATTTCTACTTATTAGTTGTTGCTTTGTTCTTTGATTGAGAATCTGAGATATTGCTTAATATATTGAAAAATGTAAAACAGTACTTAGAGAAATATATGTCCGGAAAAGTACCGATTGGTACGGAATCGCACTGCACCGGACGTGTACCGAATGGTACCGGAACCGAGGTACAAGGTACAGGTACCGGTCCAAAATTTTGGAACCGAGCCTAGGGAGGTACAGGTACTAGGCCTGGGCAGGAACCGAGCCGAACCGTACCGTGTGCACCCTTAGGAAAAACTGAATGTTTGTAAGGACTAAGGAGTACTGAAACAGGGAGTATCAGTAATTACTAAGCCCATTTAAAAAAGTCCTTCCAATAAGGCGGTCGTGGTACGTACCCTAGTTAGTAAGTTCGTGAATGATTCGTGAATTTTTCCGTATCACGAATTTTACCGACTTATTCGCGTACGTTTGCAACTCCGAACCCAAGATGCGTATTATATGGTATTCCCGGATTATTCGCGAATCGTTCACGAACTTTACGTATCCCGAATAATACGCCCGCTTAATTCGCCAGAAATTCTTTAGCTTTTACGTTTTTAAAGGCCCCACTTTTTGGGCTTTACTGCCTCCCGAGCATACACAGCCCAATATTAGACATTGTTGTAACTTTTATGAAACAAAAATGACTGAAAAGATTTGAAGGTGCATCTAAACCACTATACCACGTCCTTTTGGATGACTACTATTGTATATATTATTAATATTATCATATTAAGTTTATTTTTTCTTTAAATAACTCTCAAATATGCATAAAAATTAGTATATATCCTTATAATAATAATTATTTGGGAAAAAAATCATTTGGTCCTTTTTTAGGTGGGCCCATGTCTGTTTGGTCCTTTGGTCAAACGCCTTTACTGTTTGGTCCATAATTATTTAAAAATATTAAAACTGACAAAAATACCCTTCCGTGTTAATATTTAGTTATTTTCTTGTAGCAGTTCATTCCAGAATTGAAGTCCATATAAAAACCTAAAAAAACAGACTTCATTCCCAGGAATGAAGTCCATATAAAAACCTAAAAAAGATTTCATTCCAGAAAATGAAGTCCATATAAAACCTAAAAAACAGACTTCATTCTCATGAATGAAGTCCATATAAAAACCTAAGAAAATGTGTTTCTTCTTCTTCATCTTTTTCTTCTTCTTTGTCAACAACAGCAGCAGAAATATTTTTTTCTTTTTCTTCTTCTTCGTCTTTTTCTTCTTCATCTTTTTCGTCTTCTTCGTGAACAACAGCAGCAGAAAAATCTTTTTCTTCTTCGTCTTTTTCTTCTTCACCTTTTTCTTCTTCTTTGTCAACAACAGCAGCAGTAATGTGTTTCTTCATGTTTTTCTTCTTCTTCGTCATACACAGCAGCAGAAAAACCTAAAAATTGCGTCATTCTTCATCTCCTTCATGAGCAACAGAAAAAAGAAAAAATGGGGAGGAGAGAAACTAGATCTGAAAATACAAGGAGAGAGAAAGTAAATCTGAAATAAGATATTTTCTTGGGCTTCTTTCTATATATATATGGTCCCAAAAGGGTATTTATGCCACTACATGATGACATTTACATCATCCATGACATCACCTTAGGACCAAACAATAATATATTTTCCCAAAAAGGACCGAATAGACACATGACTGGGTCAACAGGACTAGACTATCTCTAATATATTATTCCTAGGACCTAATGGTATTTCCTACTAATATTATTTATTAGCCGAACTCACATTTATAATCGAAGAATTTTGTACGTTTGCCGTTCCGTACGTTTGCCGTATCCCGAATTGCTAACTAGGGTAGTACTTGGATTAAACCCTTTCTGTCATGGGAAGTTGGTACAGTTTTTCTTCGGTGTAAAACACCAGTTTTTTTTCTCACCAGAGAAAAATAAAATAAAATAATCGAATTTCCAACATGCATGTTAAATGAAAATAAAAAATACTCGATAACAAAACTAAATATCCATTAATCAGATTAAATTTTCTCAGCTATATATCAAGAAAAAAAAAAATTGTACTTAAACTAATTAAAAATAAACCCTAGATGTGTGTATATATAAAAGAAAGCCTAAAAGAACACCCTAGATATATGGCTTCAGCTTTCAAATCAATCGAAAGCCCACTGGTTTTCCGCTCTGACCGCCGCCTCTTCCTCAGGGGTGAAATCATTCACGATGTTGAATATCGTGCGAATCTCCTCTGGTGTCTTGCCCTTGATCATATCAGCAACTGCCTGGCAAGTGATATCCAACAAGCCCTTAACATCCAAATAATTTGCAGCCAAAATATAATCGAACAGCACAGGTTGCTCGACGTTAACAAACTCAGCATCCCATGCCTTAAGTTCATCTTCCTTAGCTTTCTGATCGGCATCATCGTCACTTTCAACATGTTTCCTACAGTATTCAATAACTTTAGCCAAAGTCTTGCTTGTTACATTGGGTAAAGGTATTCCATTATCAGTACAATCATCATCAATCATATGCTTAATGGTTTGAGATTGAATAGCAACAGCTTCTTCAACATCAAAAGTTTCTCCATCAGAAGCCTTCAGTGTGTACATCTTTGAACTCGACATGGTAAAAAAAAAAACTACGGTGAAAGCAAAAGTTAAAAAAAAAAAAAGTAGGCAGGGAAAAGTTAACTGAATAAACCAAAGCATTTTTTCTAACGTTTATATAGGCCTAAAGTAAATCCCAAACTTGAATCGCAAGAAACCCAAAACCTAGTAAAAGTCGAGAAAACCTAGTAAAAATCGAGAGAATCCAACTTAGGTAGCGGCATATACATGCCTTCTTTGGTCCGTGGGCTTTTAGTAGTCTATAGTGTTTGATCAAACACTAATCTTACCGTAAGAAGGCCCAACTTTCAAGAGCTTCATAGTTTTGGGTGAGCTTGGGCCGGTATGGACCGGTTTTCGCCTCATTCGCATCCAATCCATTGCACTACGGATTTCAAATTTGGCATCCGCATCCAATCCAGATCCAACGGATTTGCACCCAATGGATGTACGGATGACGGATTGGATGCGGATAATCCAGTGGATTTGTTTTAGTTAAGATTTATAATAAAGAAAATAAAGCTAACACAAATGACTCCTTATAAAACCTACATATCCTATATATGTATACAAATATAAAAATACGATGTACAACACCCCAAGCAAACATCTTAAAACTTCCTAAATGATCCATAGTATTTTCTATAACTATATAAATACCACTTAATTGGACGGGTATGGATGTCCAACGGATTTTCAAAGTTGCATCCGGGCCCGATCCATTATCCGTCGGATTTTAAAAATTCCATCCGCATCCAACCCATTAACAAACGGTCCGAGCATCCATCCACAAAAAAAACGGTTGATCCCGATTAAATCCACGGATTGCGGGCCAAATGCTCACCCCTATGAATCATAGTAGCACAAACACGAGCATTACTTGTTTAATTACATTTTTAATCAGACCTGAAATCCTGACAGTGATGAATCATTCCCATTCACAATCATCGGATAAACGGCTTTATTATTCTAAACAACGGGAGCATCGGATAGACCTGAAATCCTGACAGTGATGAGCTTTATCTCAAGCCCATCACTGTTGAAGTGTCTCTTGATTTTTCTTCCTCTGTAGAGGATTTTTTTCATTTCTACGAACTGATAAATGAGTTTTCGTACAGGGAAGATTCTCTGACCGATCATTGGATGACCAAGTACAGTAGTTTCTCTGGGTATTCACTGGAGTAGAAAAGTTAAAAGAACGGGAGACTCTCTGTAGTTTGATGTTTTATTTCCATTTAAAGGCCATCAAAACCCTATTCCCAAATGCAGTGTCCCCTCTTTTAAGTACGCTTGACGCAACTCCACTATATAGCGCTAGCCTGCCTAGTTGACAAAGATTCCCTTAGCCTACTAGTAAACCCCAAGAGAGAAAAAAATGTCATACATGGTGTATTGTTTTCCTCAAGGATCAATAGCTTCTAACAACAAAAATCCAACGGATACCCTATTAAGGATGTATGTTTTCCGAATAACGTTAAAAATGTACCTGTTGTTTTTGTCTAGAGAATTATTAAACTACAAAATTTTGGATTTATTAAGATTCCAGAGGCTTTTGCTTATAAGCTACTCAAAAAATGTTTAAAACATGTCACATGAGACGCAACTAATTTGAGAGATAATTTTTACTTACTAATCAAGAATGGTGGTTAATCTTGTGTTTTCATCTCTTCTTTAGTGTCATCATCTTGTTCTTTACTTATTGTACTTTAGTTGTTTAATACCTACTTAATCATGTACTCAATATTGAACTCCATGTGTCGTGTTTGTATTTGATTATCAATCAATTGACAGTATTGGTTACCATATATACTAATTAAGTGGTCAATGTCAAATGTATTTTTTAATTTAGGTTGTGAATAGTACTCTTAAACTGACATACAAAATTATATGAATGACTCATTTCGTTGGGGAAAATAACTTTCTACAAATCGATTTCTTTTACTTATATTGGGAGTGAAGTTTTGTTTAGTGTTGAGTGAGTGAAGGTTAGTGTAATGTAACTGTTTTAAACTTCTAGATCCTAATAAGAGCTCAATACAATTTTTATTTTAAAAAGCTTAACGCCTAAAGGTTTCTAGGTGAAGAAGTCTACTGCCTACCAGCACGGGTAGCTAGGTGATGAAAAAAAGAAATATCTCTTTCCCCATCATCATGTTCATGAGTTTCGAACTCTGGTGTTCGGGGCCTAGTTAGTAATTCTCCGAATCATTCCCGAATGATTCGCGAACGTATCCGAACTGACCGAATCCGAATGATATTTCCGAACTATTTGAACTCCGAACCTAGTTCCCGGATTATATGGACCTCACGAATGACTCGCGAACGTATCCGAACTGACCGAATCCGAATGATATTTCCGAACTAGAACTTCCATAGGTAACTCTCCGACCAGAGTTTTGTTGATTGGTTTTTGTTTGATTTTATGTATACTTTATATTTAAATACAATTATTCAGTTAAAATTTCTTATTGGTAGTTGTTTAACCAGTGTTTTATGTGTTGATTTTTGTTTAAAAGTCTATAAACTCGTTTTATAATACATTTATGCGATTAAATTGTTTACTTCTTGTTAAATAATCACGCTAAAATATTTTTTCCATCTTATAAATCATATACAAATAAAATTAGTCTCGTAATAAGGTCATAATACTTATAAATTTATCATATATGTAAGTCGAATTTTAAGTGCCGAACTCACATTTATAAAACGAATATGCACGTATTTATGCCGTTCCGAACTACTGTCCGAACAACGAACCGTTGACCGGATTTTTGACCGAATCCGACCTATCCGAATCCGTATGATTCTCGTACGTATTCCGTCCCGAACTACTACCCGTACCCCGAATTGCTAACTAGGGTTCGGGGTGGATACCAAATTTTGTCAAGGATATAGGGTTGAATTTGTCATCTGCGAATAATTGTTAATGTGGGTCTCAAGTTCTAACTTCTAAGTTCTAACATGAACGATAGAAACATTGTCAAAACTGATATTAACAAATTTAAGTTTTTTATTTTTTTAATATCACCTCCATAATACCTGGTCAAATTGGGGTATACCCCATTTTAGGTGGACACTTTTTAAGGGCTAAGAGGGAGTCCTAATGGGAGAAGTTACTAAACTACCCTTACCCTTTATAATTAAAATTACACTAATCATTTTTCTTTTTTTCATTTCATCTTCTTCTCTTCTTCTTCTCCTACACAAAACCATACGGGCTCTCCATCACACCACCATCAAAACTCGTCGATTATTTCGTCGTAATCGTCGATTCCAAAATTCCGATTAATCTTCAAACATGGAGCCGCCGAGGCCTAGTCGTATGAAAAAAACAAATAGAAAACCCAATGGGTTTGCAAATTTGGTTCAAAACAAAGTGAGTAGAAAACCCGTTGAAGAAGAAGAAATCAACGATGCTCAAACCGAAGAAATGACGTGATTGAGAAAGTAAGGGCCTACTTAAACTCACTCATGTACTTCAATTTCATGTTTGCATGTCAAATTAGGTCAGAAAAATCGAATTTGTGAATTTGTAGTTATTTAGCGGGAAGGGCTTCCAATTCACGACCCTGCCGACTTTTCATATTTAGGGTTAGTCGGCAAGCTCTTAGGTCGAAGATCTTGTCGGCTGTTGAATAGCTGTAACTGATTTTTACAGGGTCGGCAAGGTATTCAACCTTAATATCTTGTTGGCGATATATGTTTTACTTAATAGGTGGGTTATAATTTTTTACCCTGCCGGCGGTGTGTTTTGAAAATAGTTTGTGTCTCCTGATGCTAAGATGGTATTTGAATACCACCCTGCCGACTGTATTTTAGCCGGAACTGTATGGGTTATAGACCCTGCCGACTAATTATGTGGAAAATTTGTATCTATTGTGTTCATAATTTATAAGCCGGCAGGTTATTTGAATAAGATCCTGCCAACTATAGTTTAGCCGGCATATATTGTATTTGTCGACCCTGCCGACTATTCTTCCGCCGGGGTGATTATATTTTTCGACCCTGACGACTATTGATTTTTTTTAATTGTTCTTGTTCAGGTTAGCAAAGGAAAAGAAGAAAGGTGTTACTCCTCCTTCAAGACCTCCTTGTGTTGGTGACAAACTCTTGACTGCAACACATCGAGGGGCATTAGTTGAGCAGGGAACGCTTAAGATCCGTGAACGGAATGATTCTCAACCACCAACGGAACCAAGTGATTCAGATGAAACTCCGGATAAAGACCAATCAATTCCATCTGGTAGAACAGGTAATGATGATGATGATGATGTTGAAAGAACTCCAGCTGCTGGAGGAGATAACAATGATGATGATGATGGTGATCAAGACATGCCACTTGTTGTAGGAGGTAATGATGATGGTGATAACAATAATGGAGATAAAGATAAGGATAGAGAAGATGAAATTGTTGAAGAGGAAGAGGAAGAAGAAGAAGGTGGAGAAGAAACGGGTAATAATCAACAAACTCAAGATAATGATCAACAAACCCAAGCAGCAACTACAACTGCAACCGGAAAGAAGAAGAGGGTCATCACTAAACCAGCTGATTCCCAAATTGTTCCCTCTCACTTGAAGGTTACACTGAAACCAGGTGAGACTCCACGGGGCACCCTAGAAGATGGTGGATATGTTCTTTTTGGATACAAAGACTCATGGACTCATGGTCGTAAGTAATCTCAATCCGTCTTTGTTTTTTATTTAAGTGTATCTATCTTAAATTTGCTTCAAGTGTTTGTATTTGTTTCAATTTTTGTTTTGGGTATTTAGGATCACAAGCATGTTATCCGTCTCTGGAGGCGCCAAGCTTCAAACACTGTGATTAAGAAATGGCCAATTGACATGGAATGTGATGAGGTGCAAGCGATTGTCAAGAACTCCAGGTTGTGGCTTGCAGTGGAGAGTTCGATTGTTGAGTATGATAGAGTTACCGTATCTGCATTCTGTGAGAGGTTCTACGGAGAGACTAAAACAATGTTATTCCCATTCGGTGAGATGAAGATAACTCCTGATGATGCTCATCAAATTATAGGCCTCGAGGTTGAGGGAAAATCAATCAGTGATGGCTACGATGATGTCATTTCTTGGGACAAGATCTTCGAATTGACCAAAATTTTGTTCGGTTGGGATCAGATTGAGACGGAGTCTATGCTTGTGATGAAGGATTGTTATCTAAGCAAGAAGTTTAATCTGAAGAAGTTGAGGGACACATTATATGGGACTAAGAAAATCTATGATAAGGAAGGAAGGGTGGACTTGGTGCGAATCAATGCTACTGCGTCAGTTTATTTGCTATACGTCCTGGGAAAATGTATCTTCCCCGATAGTTCCGGAAGCTTGGTCGACTGCAAATATATTCAACTATTGCATCCCTTTGATTAGATGCATAAGTATTCTTGGGGTACTGCGGTGGTCGCCTTCTTGAACAATGAGTTGACAAAGGCTTCAAGGGAACTCACTGCGCAAGTTAACGGAAATATATGTCTCTTCCAGGTAATTTTATGGTCTAAATCATTTATATTTGCAAAATTCTTGTAAGATAATATTTTTACTAAACTTTGTGTTTGCATAGGTTTGGGTGTATGAGCACTTCCCTACATTGGTGAAAGCCAACCCCCACGTCAAAGTGAACACTAAGATTGTGATTAATAAGCCAAGAGGACAAAGATACAGTTTTAAGGGTGCTTAGGAGAAGGATATGCAGCAGCATGCGAACCTCCTGGGACAAATTGACTATGGATGAAGTAGCATTTGATCCGTATCGAGATGCTAGAAATGAAGGTTCAATCCAAAGGAGAGATAATGTTGCATTCTACTATGGTCCCTTGTTGTACCCCCATGGATTTTCAATGTACGATCCACATCGGGTAATGCGACTAGTAGGTTACGTCCAAGAAGAAGTCCATCCCGGTGATGATCCGTTCTTTAAAGTGGAGAGGGAAGGGTGCACCATATCCCAAAAAAGTATTGACGTCCGTTACGCTCTACCACCAGGTAAATCTCATTGGAACGGAAGATGTGACCTTAAAATCGAGACGAGTCTTTTGGACGAGGTGACCGAAGGTCATGAAGATCATGAAAATTACATGTCGTGGTACTTAGGTTTTGCTTGTCCTACTGTGATTAGGGAACAGACTGTTGAACAACCGGCTCGTAAGAGGAAGATGTCACCGAAAGACCCTACAACAAGTCTTAAGAACTTTGTAAGTATTTTAGAGTTGATTTTATTATTTTAAGATTACATTATCGAATTACTCCATTAATTGTTTGTTGTTTAATTGAAAATAGAATGAGCATTTGAAGACCCTTGTGAAGATGATGTGTTGCGCGAGAGAAAGTGGAGAGCCTTTGTCGATTCAAGAGCAAACTAAGCACATTGACTATGCTAGCAATGTTGACAATGAGGATGCCGAAGAATTGTTCCAGCAAGCTAATGATGAACTAAAGAGGGAAGCAAAAGCCAAGAGAGAAGCACAAGACAAGATGAATGCTGAAAATAAGAGGGCTCGTACCCGTGGTGGTGGTATTGGTAGTGGTCGTGGTCGTGAAAATGCTAAACGGGGCCGTGGTCACGGTCGTGAATGAATGCATTTCTAGTTTATTTCTTTATGTTGTGGTAGACAAATGTTAAGGTTAATGGTTGGACAAATATTTTTTTTAAGGTTTATGGGACATATGTTTTCGTATTTTGGACAAATGTTGGATTTCTAGTTGTTGAATGAATGGTGTTTTAGCTATGTTAAGTTTCAATAATTCCGTCGGCAGGGTATTGAGTAGATTTTTTGTTAAGTTACATTGCCAATTAAACCAGGGCCGGCAAGGTTGTGAACTGCCAGACTGTTGTCCCTAACAGCAGAAGGTGTAGTTACCAGGGTCGGCAAGGTAAGAAAATTAATACCTTTCCGACGGTATAGCATTCGGAAATGTATTAAATTATCGACCCTGCCGACTATGTGTAGCAGAAAATGACCTTCTCTTGATGCCTAAAATCATAAGGTCGGCAGGGTTGTAAAATTACGACCTTGCCTACTATATAAAAGCCGGCACTCTAATGACCAAATACCGTGCCGACTATTTGTAGAAGAAAATAAACTCCTGATGCCTAAACACATAAGGTCGGCAGGGCAATAAATTTACGACCCTGCCGACGAAGTGTTAGTTGGAATATTGGGGAAACAGTAACCTAGCCGGCGAGTTCAAAATTCAAATTTTTGCAAGTACAACTGCATTGATTGACTACCATAACGGCCAAATTTGGGAACCATCGTATAAATACACTAGTTCTCTCTACAAAACAACACACACCTATTTGCATATACTCTCCAAAGCTCATATCATCATATACTCCATCCAACTTTCCCAATACCTCTACATACAACAATGGCATCATTTGATTCAAATGAAGATTTATCCATCACAAAAGCATGGTATGCGAAAACTCGGGTTAGAAATCAGTCCTCCGTAAGGGTGGATGTCGTAACCTTTTGGGATTGGTAAACAAATATAGGCAAGAGTTTGGGAATCCTAATGGAAGACGTGTTTAACAAATCCATGATAGGCACCTAGTCATCGAAAATACGATACTTGATTTTTAGATATCCAAAAACCGATTTTGAACGCTAGCCACTTTGGATTGTCCATTGAACAATTTGTAAGTATTTTTGTGGTTTATTTTACGTAATCCATGTTGTTCGATCTTCCAATTAAACACTACTAACAAAGTAAGTTTGTGTTTGTATTTTTGTAGCATGAAGTCGTCAAAGCGCGCTACTTGGAGGAAAGGGGGGAAGCATTCGCATTCGATGCAAGCTATCAATTCATGGTATCCAAAATCCCGGAGTATGCCCCGGACTTCATGGAGGGTGGATCGGACTGGGATTCCTTCGACGAAGATTGATGGTTTTAGTGTACGTTTTGTGGGTATATCTCTATGTAAACCCTCACGGGACTATAACTCGTCCACTAGGGTCGCCTAGGGGTTCAAAGGCTTGATGCACATGCTAAGTGCATTCGTTGTTCCAACGACAAGGAGTTAGATTTTATGTTTCAATCAATGTAGTAACCAAAATTGCATGAATAAAGTGAATTACATCTTCTCATATTCGGTTTTATGTTGGGTATACCTAAAGGTCGGCAAGGTTACATTGCCGACTATTCGACAGCCGGCAATGTTAGAAATTTTTTATATGCCGACTATTGGTTAGCCGGAAGGGTAAGAAATATTTATGTGCTGACTATATGATAGCCGGAATTGTAGGAAATATTTATATGCCGACTATAAGATAGTCGTCCCAAGATAGTCGGCATTTTCTTCATTCATAGACCTTGCCAGCCAAAGATAATCGCCGTTTTCTTCATCCGTGGACCATGTCGGCTAAAGTTATTCGGCACCTTATTCAATCGTCGACCTTGCCAACTTTTCACATTTTCAGAACTGAAAGTGTCGATCAAAATCGAACTCATAAGATAGACAAAAGGTTTAATCTGCTGAATTTTATAATTTCAAAATTTTAATCTAAACTCAATTAATTAAGCTAATCAAATTTTTTTAGTGTTAATTAAACAAGGGTATATTAGCCATTTAGAAAATACATGATTAAGGGGTGGCTTGTTTTACTTCAAAATGAGGTTTGGTCTCATTAGGTATACCCCAATTAATCTGGGTATACCCCAATTTTGCGAGGCCATAATGTAGTGTTATTTACTCACTTTTCCTTTTCTATTGTAATGTTTTTTTAAGGTGCTTTGAAGTCCGTCATTGATAATTGTTCATTTTTCTATTTTTTTTTATTTTTTTACTGTATGGCATCACATATTATGCGAAATTAAACCACAATAAATACCGCATATATGAAAACAAATGAATTTAGAAAATAAAATTCCGAATTAATTGAAATTCAATTGGATAAATCATAAATGAATTTGACACATCTTGTAAGTCGGATCCAAAGCCAAAGCTAACTATAATTCTTGTAGCTAGACACCAAACTTCGTTGAGGATTTTAAGTTGGATTATCATGCATGTTCGATTAGGCTCTTAAGTTTACTGAATGTGGTAAAAATATCATCAAAACCGATATTAACAAATTCAACAACGTTCGGTTTATGTTGTGTTCACATTATTTTTTTTATTATTTTACTTTATTTGCTTTTTTCTTTTTTGCAAATACTGTATACATGTAATGAAATTTAGAAAATGAAAAAATAATATATAAAAGAAATCCAAATGGATAAATGAATTTGACTCAACTAGTAAGTCTTTCAGATCCCACATTGCTTCACTTCACAATTCATATGTCATATAACATTCTGATCCAATTAGGTAGTTGTCAGCTTCGCCTGAAACCACATGCTCCCTACTTGATCACTACAAAATCACCAACCAACCAAAAAAAAAAATGGTCCGACTTACAGCAGCAATATTGCTGTCATGTGTACCTTCCCTACTTTATATTCATGACTGCACACTCTGTATAGATATTGCTGTGATTTCCATCTTCGGCTCCATATGGATTAATTTTAAAGGTACGTATAGTTTGTAAAGTCTATTTATATATAGTATTTGAAAGCAAAAAGTCTTACTGAATATTGAAGTATTATACTGTAAGTAAAACGGCTTTGTACTCTGTACAGTACTTTAGAAACCAGGAAGGAGAAATCGTCATTATGACGCTCTATAATTGGAGATATAAAGCAATGGACTTTATTTGCCTTGACCTACCTATGCTGGTATATATCCAGTCATGCAATTATTTGGTCGTTGGAACGGTCAGAAAACGGGCGTGGAGGTAATGATCAGAAACGAATGATGAGCGGATCGTAACAATACTGTGAACTACATAGAAATGAAAAGTGAAGCATTCATATCGTCTCTGTGTATTTTCTTACAGTTTATGACTTTATGTAAATGGTAAAAGTATCTCTTTTAATGAGAGGAGAGGCACTTAAGGTTTGTTACCACATTTTCAATAATTTAATTAAAAAAGTTAATGAAATTGTCAGATTGTTATAATCTTACCAAAAATTCTTGACGAATCGAGCTGAAAAAACCAGCTCAAAACCGCCACACACAAAACCCACCCCTGCATGTTTCCCGAAGGCACGGGCCTACTGGGACCCACAAAAAATAAAGAAAACAAAAAAAATCGTGAGAGGCGGTTTTTAACGTGTTTGGAATTCTCGGTTCATATAGAACCATTGTAATCTTACACAATGATGTTTTATAATTTTGTGCATCCGTGATTTGACTGCATAATAAGCAATAAGAAAAAAGCTATCGTGGAACAACCGGAAATTCGAACTTGTCAATTCTCATTCTCAACCCATGAGTGTATGACCAATATGAGCGTGAAGTTTCCTTGGTAATTTCTTCTAAGTTGCTATATACAGTCCTCAAAAATGCCCAATTTTGTATTTGATTTTTTGGTTTTTTCGCATTAAAGGTAACAGTTAAATAGTTATAAAGGCAGCGGCCAACCACATGCTGTTTTCATACATTGTAGTGACTGTCAATGCAAAACTTGTGACAACACCTGTGACCTTATTAATAACTCAAAACACTAACTGAGGACGTAATTGAATTGAGTGGCTAACCACACGCAGTTTTCAGCCATTTTCCTCATGGGTAGCACCAGTAGGTGTCCCAACTTATTCCTAACTTTCTTTTTCTTCACCTTCTTCATTATCTCTTCTTAAAGTCTAAACACAACCACAATAAACTATTACCAATTAAAAGAGAAAAATCAACAGAAAAGGAAAAGATGGACAAAAACTACTGTTTTTTCTTAAAGTGGGTATTGCTGTCTAACTAAGCTTTCTACTCGTCAAGTAAATAAAAGTTTGGTTCTTTGTTTGGTAGGTTGGTTCTCATTTTTTGTTGAGTGAAAAAGTAGCCAACCTTCATCATCATATCAACCCAAACAACACCAATGAAAATATATTAACAATTTTGACTCTTTCTCTGCCTCTAGAAAAAGAGAGTTTCAAAGGCAGAAAGAGGGAAGAAGATGGAAAAAGTAAATCTTTACAAGTAGGAAGAATTAGATTCAGAGTTGGTGAAAAAATAGGATCCAATACAACTACTAAAAGGAAAGGGGGAAGGGTTATATGAAGGAGGAGAAGACAAAAGTTTCTTGGTTCTTGAAGTGATTTTTGCTCATGAGAGGCCATCAAGGAGGAAGAGAAGAGAAGAGAAGAACTAGAAGGATTATCACTTGATCACTACTACTAATCTATCTTATCTCTCTCTCTCTCTCTCTCTCTCTCTCTCAATCTATCTCTCTATCTCTCTCAATCTATCTCTCTATCTCTCCCTCTTTCTCTCTCTCTATCTCTTCCTCTTTCTATCTCTCTACTTCTTGGGTTTGATCATCAAAGGGACAAAAGCTGCATAAGGTTTTGGTGAGGTTACAAAAAGCTGCTTGGAAGGACAAAAGTAGTGGTGAAGGTACTAATTCAAATAATTGATCAAGTTTTGTGAATTACTCTTAATCTCTCTTTGGGTGTCTTTAATTCTTTTTGAAAGTTAAGAATTATGTATATTGTCCTCAATTTTACTACTTTTTTGTGTTAGTGGGTATCTTGTAGAATTGTGATTTAGGCTGTGAATTGCTTGAATTATGTGAAATTAAGAATTTTAGACTTGGGATTTCTGAGAGAAGGAGACAGAGAGACTTTCTAGGAGAATTTAACCTTGAAAGTTCTGTCAAGGAAAAAGTTATATTCAGCTCATGCAAATACAAAATTGGAGTCAAGAAATTTAGTTTGATGCAAACAAAAATGAAGAGTTCAAGTATTGTTGACATTTCTACCAACTAACTGTTTTCCTAACCCTCAAAGGGTTGGTGAGATAGGTGAGATATGTTGTCCCAACAACTTCCTAATCCAGAACCTTAAAGAATTACAACACCCACCTTCCATGTTACAGGTTAATTTGAGTTCCTGTGTTGGTACAATTTACTCTTAGCTCTGACTAAGCATAACAGGTTTGAGGTCAACTTTAAGGCAGCCACTGAATTCTGGAATTTATCGGATAGCCAACCATCAGAAAAATGTCACCGGAACATATGATATGAGTACCAGTGAATCTGGTTGTTCAAAAAGCTGAAAAGAGGAATTCACCGGAACATATGAGAAATGTCTCCGGAACATATGAGTAACCAGTGAATTGTTATGATGAATGAGGTTTTATGATGGAAACATGAATTGACTGTTTACTCTGTCGCAGGTTAAAACTAGTGATGTGAAAAAAGAATGGGCAAGAAAGGAAATTGGTTTTCTGCAATCAAAAAGGTTTTCTCCCCAAACTCCAAAGATAAAGTAGCAAATGTAAGTATCCTTTCTTCTGATAATTGATTTCATTCATAACTTGATCTTGCCCTATCCAGAAGTTCTTATAATAGGGCTCAATTATATGACAGGAGTTGGAAAAGAACAGTACAGGCAAGAAAAAGAAATGGGGATTGGGAAAGTTAAGAAATGGAGAAACAACATCTTTTAT
Organism: Papaver armeniacum; assembly: GCA_023531295.1. NCBI lineage: Eukaryota > Viridiplantae > Streptophyta > Magnoliopsida > Ranunculales > Papaveraceae > Papaver > Papaver armeniacum. The sequence goes on from JAJJWW010014143.1 coordinate 678,083, forward strand.
ACCTCTTTACAGAGAACCAAGCAGTATTGAGAAAATACTTGGAGATGCAGAAAAGGAGCGGCAGCTGGCACAACCCATTTTATCATCTACAGATCAACGTGGGGTACCGTCTGTTCCTTCAATAGTTGTTCAACATTATGAACAAATCAATCAGGGAAACAACAAAAACAATGGCAGCACTAGCAGTAGCATTAGCAACAGCAACACCACTACTGTCCCCATCAGCACCAGCAACACTGCCACCCCCAGAAAACCCAACAATGCTAGCAGTAGCAACACCACCACCAGCAATAATAATCCCACCACTAGAACCAACAACGGCAGCACCACCACTGCCGCTACAAAAACCGACAACAACAACAACAGCAGCAGCAGCAGAAGCTACAACACCAGCACAACCAAGAATTACAGAATACCACCTACCAAAGAACAGCAGCATATTGCAGCCACCAAAATACAAACAATCTACAGGGGTTATATGGTTGGTCTTTTTGTCTATCAACTTTTTGGTTTTGTCATATTCTCTTCAACTTTTTGGTTTTGTCGGATTCTCTTGAACCATCAGTTTCAGTCAAACATTAACGAAAACTTATTATGTAGTGCAACCATCATCAGCTAGGAATATGACCAAACATATGCTGTATTTTTTCTGACGACACCATAAAATGATTAGAGAAAATTCTACTAAAAAAACAAGCAAGTAACATGTACCACTAACAGAAGTGATTTCAGATGCCGTGTTTACAGTTTATTATCGACCTTAAAACACCCACACAAAGGGTAGGTAAAACTAGCTTAAAAGATAGAAGTTCTGAGTAGATAATGTGTAATTTTTCGTGAATCAGGCAAGGAGGAGTTTCAGAGCTTTGAAAGGTTTGATGAGACTTCAAGGGGTGGTTAGAGGACAGAGTGTGAAGCGACAAACGATGAACGCCATGAAATACATGCAATTACTTGTAAAAGTTCAAACTCAGATACAATCGAGAAGGATCCACACATTGGAAAATCAAGCCCAACATCGCAGTGATGTACACAATAATGATAAAGAACTTGAGAACAACATGGCCAGATGGATCCTAACTCAAACAGTAAGTTTTCTTCCTGACTCAAAGATCAACCACCTTTTTGTGCTAGAACTTGTGTTGTTTCGTTTCGGCTACAACCTGTATTCACAGATCATGCTAAACTAACATTTGTGTTGCTTGTCTTAATCCTGATTTTTGGTTTTATATCTATGTTCTGGATCCTTAGACACCACACCAGTAACTTTTATGTATTGATTTTACTTCTTATATGATGTTTGTAACTAATAATGAAAGATGATTACTAAACCATGTGAATGATGTCATTATGTAGGCTGGACAAGAAAACTGGGATGATAGTGTACTAACAAAAGAAGAACTAGATGCAAGACTGCAACGAAAGGTAGATGCTATCATCAAGAGAGAAAGAGCCCTAGCCTATGTGCATTCACATCAGGTAAATCATACATTTTATATTTTATTTATCTATTAGAAATTTATTTAACACTTACTAGTAGATACTTATAAACTTTTCTTCTTTCTTTGCCATCCCAAAAGTCTTCGAAAGCTAGTCCAAAATCAGCTCAATCAGCTTTAATGGAGATCCGGTCAGGTGGCTTTCCATGGTGGTGGAATTGGATAGAACGACAACTTCCTGAAAATCAGTCTGAGATTCAATCCACACAATTGAAAAACAATCGCTTTTCTGAAGTTCAATCTACACAAACCAAGGACGGACAATTTTCTGAATTTCAGTCTCAACAACTTAGGAATGATGTGACACCACCTTGTAGATGGAGCCAAGGTACTGGTTCTGCCACACCAAGACCTCAAACTGGTAACTCAAAGCAACCAAGTTTTAGATTAGAAAATCTCGATTCACTAACACCGAGACCAAAATCACCTCTTGGATCTATGGCTAGAACACCAGTTCATCTATCAAGCAGCAGATCACCGCTGCCAAATAAACCAGGTACACCAATGAAACATCCAAAACCTAGATCTGTTATGGGAGGTGATTATCCATTAAGAGACAATGACAGTCTGACAAGTTGCCCACCTTTCTCGGTTCCAAATTATATGACACCAACTGTTTCTGCTCAAGCTAAAGTAAGATCTCATAGTAACCCTAAAGACAGATTACTAGCAACTCCAGATCGCGAGCAAAAGAGACGGCTTTCATTTCCTTTAACTCAAAGCATTGGATCTATGAGATGGGGCAAGAGTCCTTTGTTCTCAAGCAAGGACTCCAGCTCCAGGTCTGTGCTAGGAAAGAATCAGCCTGTGCATTCTGTAGGAAATGTGAGTGTGGATTCTACTGTATCTTTACCTGCTCATCTTGGGAGGAGACCCTTCAAGTAACCTGAGTCTAATTTTTCTGTGTGTGTGAAATTTTTTCTTTTTCCATTTTCAATCTTGGTTTCCCTATTATTCCTTTTCGTTCTTGGATTTTGGGTGCGGTGTTTGTTTGGTATATTAAAGTAAAGCATTGATTGATAGTTCTAGTATGTATGTATGTAATAATAACAATAAACAAAGAAAGTGATGGTTTGTATGTGAGGGGTTCTAGTTTAGGAGTTTTCTATTTAACATTCTAAAACTAGAATATTTTTTAAGAACGTTTTATTCAGATTTATAATTCACTAATCCAGCACATATCAAAGGGAATCAAGCATAAACAGACAAGGAGAAGATATGTAACACTTTGTATTAAGATATGATTAATTCAGTGCATAATTAGCAGTACGAGAAGAGAATCAAGAATCAAAGTTTCGAAAGTTCTAAGGAGTTTGAGGAGGGTACATTAAAACTTTAGTGTAGTTCACTGTGTATCCTTCCTTCCACTCTCCAGACGATCGAACTTCAATGTAAATCTCCCCTGGGAAGCCTTCTGCAACCCTAAAACACAGCAATATGGATAAGAAAATCAAGTTAAAATGTGTTTTGAGCAGTTCTGAATTGGACGATTAAGCAGTGCTCAAACATTTTGTTAACTACGCAAATCTGAACATTCTTGCACGAGATAGAAACAAACCCATATATGCTTTAATTAAAGGTTTGAGACTTTCTGGGTAGTGTTTGAAACACGCTCCTGAAAACCACCAAACAAGGCAGTGACTTCCCCAAAGCCTCCCTCGAGGGATTTTATGCCCTGTTTTCAGAGACTATTGGTCTTAACCAGATAACAACCAAACACTGAAGCCAGTTACCAAGTATGTTATCCAGTTCTATTAAAAGACCATGAAGAGTAGAGGAAAAATCACAAGTTTATTGTAATATCCAGAAGCATTGCAGATTTACAGTCTGCTAGCCATACAAGATTTTATTTTAATAAGAGAAAGCGAAGTATAAGTATCATATTTATCCATTAATTGAATGCCAAGTTTAACAAGTGCATTTCCAATATGTTTTAGAACCAAAATATGGTATCCAATAATTCCAAGACTTACAATTGGGGATTCATCATGTTTATGATGATAAAGAAGCAGACAACTGCATTCAAGCGCAATCTTCTCTTCATTGTCTTCTTTCATCTAACGTACCGACTAAGCACTTCTCCAGCATAAATTCATAGTTTACCCACGCATGATATTTATCTAGCAAAATCAAGTTAAGGATCTCATTTCTAATTTTAAAAAAAAAAAAAAAAAAAATCCCTGACAGAGAAAAGGCCTGTGAAGTTTCTTTGTGCAGGGCATTTTTACAATATTACTTGTAAAGCAACAGAACAATGCTATTAGCCTACTGCGACAATATTGCTAGCTTATCGCATTGCGCCGCTCCTGTATAATGACATGTTAGCTACACGGGCACAAACGAAATAGATGGCACAAATCCATCAACCGAAGGGCAAGTGCACATTAACCGCCCCATCATGTAGGCAGCAAATGTGGTCCAAGTATCGTTGTTCGTACATGCTTTTCAAAGTATGAGTTAGTAACTTCAAGAATCAGATCTAAAGATTCTGTAAAGAAAGAGTAACAGTTCAAGGATACTGAATAAAGAAGTGCAATCTCTTCCAGCTCCCTTCATTAGCATGTCAACACCTGAGAGACGAGCAGAACTAGTCCATCATTGTTACAAAAGGCAATAAGTGTAAAACTGAAGAATGTAAGCTAAAATGCCAGATTACCTAAGGTCAATGAAAGACTACAAGCAACCATATTAAAGTTGGAGGTACAAAATTGGCGACAATCAAAATGAACACAACAACAAAGAACCAGATAAAGTTCTTAATCCATAAGTAATTTTGGTGATTCAAGGTGCTGGTGTAGAAATAGTCCAGACACAAACTCATACCCATTGTTTAGAACAGAATTTTCAACATCCTTTGGACCTTATACGTGCTTATATGCATCCAGCCTATATCCTAAGGTACTTAAACGAGAAGCACAACTCATGCTGAACAGTTTTTCTGGACCACTCCTACACCAGTAACTTTCCAAGTTCCAAGTATTGCACCATTGATGTTAACAATGCAAGTCATTAGACAACTACGGCCTACGCACAGGAAACTTAGAAAATTGCATATAAGAATATGTACCTCCGGGATGAAAGTTCATGTAGGGTGTTATGTTGTACACACGACCTTTCAAAACCGTCCAAATCGAACCTTCTTTCCGATGTTGCTTAACTTCATCCATGGTAATGAGCCTTTTGCTAGATGCTCCTTTCAATCCTAAAACGAATAAGATACGAGAAATAGAGTAGCAATCAGAATTTGATAGGTATCCAAATAGGAAAGATACAAATATATAACATTGAACAAAAATCTGATTTGACAATGAACTTTTCAGCAACATTCAATGAACAGCCTGAATCAGCGAAAAAACAAAACTAGCACTTTCATTTCCATATTTAACATGGTAGGATGCAATAATCTATTGACAAAAACCAATTACCACACTATTCTTTTCCTTAAACAGTATCATAGACACTATTAGACAGAGACATCCAACCGTTTCTCCCTTGCATAGCTTGTAAAACACATTCAGATATTCACACAAAACACCAGCATCCTAAATATTAAGATACTTCCAGAGTACATCAGCAACGCATTCCTTAACATTTATAGTTTCCACACATTCCCTTAAAGGGGATAGCTATACAACCCAAAGCAAATCAAATTCAACAGGTTGTTCTCTAGCTAAAAAAATTGTCACCGAAGTCTTCCCTATATGAAAAGCATCACAATCTTCACCAAAATCTTTACGCAAGAAAATCAATTTAATGAGTTGTTCTCTAGCTGAAATTTTTTGTGTTTATTCTTCACTACACTAATTGGGACAGGGCATCATAAAAAAAGACAAAGCATGAATTGTAACGAATTGATTACCTGCAAGATCAGGATGTGTTCTTGTAAGCTTTAACCAATCCATTTGACTATATCCTTTCTCAAACGGAACCTTCGACCGAACTATAGGCTTTCTAGTCGTAAACACCTCCTCTGCCTCATCCTGAATCGGTTCTTTCATCACTTGTTTTGACACTTCATCCTTTGGTTTAGCGGATGACATATCAACAACAGTAAATGATAACGAACCAACTTCCTTCTGAACCTTCTTAGATGAAGCAGAAGCTTCATCATCAATATTACTAGAACTGCTTGCCAAATCTTCTTTCAATGTGACGCCACTGATATCTGGAACTTCATTAGGTAGTTGTTCGATTAGGTTTTGATTGACGGGAAAAGTGAAATCATTGTTATTGTCGTCCCCCATTTCGGTATTTGGGGATGATAAAATTGACCTAAAATTGAACTGAAAACTGAGAATTACAATCAAAATCTGAAATAAAGATCTTAAGATTCGACGAAAACGAGAGAGGAAATCACAGTTTCAAAGTACTTATACTGATGATGAGATGAGGAAGAATTTCTAGACTGCGAATATTTTTCTGTGGAGAGTTTCTTTCTCGGTTGGTTCTTCTTTTTACATCAACGACTACACCACCAACCACCGCTATTTGTTCTTATTTATTTGCTGGTCATTGACATTTGTATTGTTGGACGAATTTTGGTTGACCATGAAAGTAATTGCATCTGACTTGAGATTTGGATCTGACTCGGTCTGAGTCAGATGTTAGATCCTTTGTTTTAAGTTCTTGTCGGACCAATTGGCTATTTAACTTGGACCTAATTTTTGAGTCAGGGAACAAAATGCCCCTGACTTTATGGGAAAAAGAGACTGATTTTTATATTTTACAGTAAGTTGTTTCAGGTCTGACTCAGAAAACAAACACATTGAATCAGCTTCAGACGACTCAAATCCAGAAAAAAAGAACAAGGATCGAATTTATTTTTGCAGCCATTTTAATTATCATATGGATAGACAACGGGCTGATGTAAGTCCTCCACTCTCTCATTCGATAGAAAAATACCACTGGAACTCCAGAATTAAGACTAATACTAGTACTAAAGACTAAAGAGAGTTAGGATTTTGACCGTTCAAAGAGCGAGGAGGGTCGTCAAAACGACTTCAAATAATAGCTAAGTTAAAGGATTGTCGTACATCTTCTAGGTCTTCTTTTTTTTGTTTTTTTCTTTCTAGCTCTATTTAGAGTAATGCTAATCAGCATGAGCCATGTAAAACCTAGATGATGCATTTGATTATACATGTACCTTTTGACAGAGAAAACAGAATAGGCATTGGAACTAGAAATATTGACTGGGATCCTAAACCAAAAGCGTATTTGTTTCGAGGGAAGGGAATCAATTCCGTATGAAAGCAATTTCACATATTTGTTAAATGATAATAGAGGGATAATAAAAAATAAGATTCTCCCAAAATTCGGAGAATTCAAAAAATATGAAGCACATGAGGTGGTGGGTTTAGGATTCCCCTCGGTCCTCTTCAAAGAATAGGATTTCTTTCCCAACGCGCCGTAAAGAAAAAGAAACGAGAACAATCAAAATTACATCCCAAATATACAAAGACTAGGTAAATTATCATTAGGATTAGCAAAATTGCAAGCACAAGACAAAATAAATAAAAAGTTTTAATAGCCATGGCACTATATATGTTCATAAATAATAATAATGCAGATTAAGAGCAAATAAATTCTTCAACTGAAACCAGACACAAAAGTAAATTCTTAACAGCCAAAGTCTTCTGCAATAGTTAATGACACGATGCCTCCCCAAATCACCATCCTATTAACTGAGAAGATAACCCTACATTCCCCCTTTGTCATCATTCTCTTTGACAAGCTAGCTGGTGGGGGGGGAAATCCGTCAATTCCCTTAAAAGTGAAGCTAAACTGGGAACCCTCCGGGGATTTGAGGGTGACAAACTCAACAACAGAATTATACTTGGTTGCAATGGAATTGATGTAAACTGACTTTCCTGAACTTCCGATTCTTTGTTATCGGTGAGAAAACAGATGTCGTCGTCGTCCTCGTCATTCTCCTCTTCCGCTTCATCGAAATTCCCGATATAAATCTCACCAGTAACACTGTTCTCCACAATATACTTGCGGATATCCAGTTTTTCGCACACCATTAGTGTCTTAGCAGCTCCCGATTCCAATGCCTTGAGTGTTTTCACAACACCAAAGACACAATTCCCTGTGCCATCCATACACTCGTCAAAGTACTTCCCAATCAAATACTTCTGCTGGATATACTTCGTATCTGCAAGAATTCCCTTGCACATATTAATTTTCTGCTCGAACCCATGGTCACCACCATAAGAAACTTCCGCACAACACAGTATTTTGGCCAATAAAGTAGGACTCAGCATAATAGGCTTTGTCAACATTGACATAATACAGGGATTCCCACCAAGGATTAATCCTGCCATAAAGTGTCCTCTTATCATCCATTACTATGAACCCATACTTCTTGACCGCAGTTTTTTGAGAGTCGGACATTGTATCCAGAACAAATACAACACAAGTAAAGAAGAAAACCCCAAACTGCAAACAAACGCAACAAATAAACAAATAAAGAACTCACAGTTGTTAAAATACAAACGAGAGAGTCTTATTTTATATATACACAGCTAGAACTACTTAGGTTTAGGTTAACTTATAAGAAGAAAGAACAGATGAGAAGAAGAGAACAAACTGAAAGAGAAGACAATATTTTTTATTGATTATAAACCTACACAACTTATCAATTGGACAATCATTATATATACAAGTATACTTCTTTGGTATACTTCTTATTGACAGCATAAACTGACATACCTTATTGACAGCGTAAGCAAGATCGGGACGAGTAAATGTCAAATATTGTAAAGCGCCAACAATACTACGATACTCAGTAGCATCAGATAATAAGGTATACGATCAGAGGAGATGTCACCAGAAGTACTAAGTGGGGTTTGAATAGGTTTAAAACCATCCATTTTGGCTCGAATAAGAAGATCATGAGCATACCTTTGTTGAGAAAGAACTAATCCTGAGGAAGTACGAACTGCTTCAATTCCACGAAAATAAGAGAAGGCGCCAAGATCTTTAATCGCAAATTCTTGTTGCAAACGAGTAAGAATAGAAGTAATACCAGTGGAATTGGAACCTGTAACAATAATATCATCCACGTACACCAACAGATAAATAGTTCCATATGGACCATTGTAGATAAACAAAGATGAGTCACACTTCGAAGTAACAAACCCAATTAGCAACAGAAAAGTACTGAGCCTGTGGTACCATGCACGAGGAGCTTGTTTAAGTCCATAGAGAGAATGATGTAGCTTGCAGACATGTGTAGGAAACCGAGAATCAACATACCCTAGAGGTTGTTTTATGTACACCTATTCTTGAAGTTCTCCATGTAAGAAAGCATTCTGCACATCAAGTTGATGAATAGGCCAATTGGAAGACAAAGCTATTGTAAGTATTAAATGAATAGTGCAAGGTTTAACAACTGGACTAAACATTTCAAAATAATTTATCCCCTCTTGTTGATTATAACCTTTAGCAACCAAGCGAGCTTTAAAGCATTCGATTTCACCATTAGCTTTTCGTTTAATACGAAATACCCATTTACATCCAATAACGTTCATAGAAGGATCATACGGTACTAGTGACCAGGTACCATTCCGGAGCAATGCATTTATCTCATCGTCTGAAGAAGTACGCCAATTTGGATCTTTATGATCTTCTGAAATACAAGTTGGTTCACGAAGAGAATCACATACTAGTGCATATTTAGAATTGGGTTTAAAAATTCCGTCTTTGGCCCTAGTCACCATTGGATGTGGCCCAGTAGCAGGTGTTGCAGGTGAACTTTGTTGAGTGGAATTTGAAACGTCAGATGTGGAGGCTGAACTCGTTTGTGTTGGACTTGAAGATGGTGATGTAGGCAAACTCGAAGCATGTGTTGTAGTTAAATTCGAAGCATGTGATGTAAGCAAATCCAAAGTAGGCGAACACCTATTGAAGTCTTTCAACTCTGTAACAACTCTCCTTCACATATATCTCACATTACTTATTTTGATGATTTTGATTTGCAGACATGGGAAGACAACTTTGACAGTGTATCAGAATTGATATTTCATTCAAGACGACTTACAGTGCTGCAAGTTATAATAGCCCAGATCCTGGCTCTTAGTTGCTACCAATCCCTCAATGACAGCCTAATCCCTCAATGACAGCCTAGGTCTAGCATCTCCTCGTAGTATTTTAGTCAGTTTTTATTTTAATCTACCATTATTTTGGATACGAGCACACAAATCTGTTCTAATTGTGGTGATTGAAAACAATGAATAAAAGCAATGAATCTGTTCTAATTCTGAAGTTGATTTGGTTTTTTATTTTATTACTGAATAATCCTTTTAAATATACTCTACCAACACCTTAAGCAGCTCAACTGGTAATGCTGAAACACTTGAGCAACTCAATTTTTACTAGCTTAAGCCGTTGGTCAACCACTATTAAAGCACCTACCAACTAAACATTTGAAGGCAACAAATCTTCACCGGCAAGATATTAAGTAATTACAGAACTTCACCGATTGATTATTCATGTTTGGAATCCTTGAGCAGCTGAAGTTCGGTGCCTGAGAGACCTCAACCAACTGCCAAGCAACAAAATATTTAGCAGGTAAACTCATTACCAACGGAAATTAAGTGGATAGAACACTCAACCGTCCAAACATTTAGCGGATAAAATCCTTTACCCACAACGCCAAACACATAGAGCAACTAAACTTCAGTGGGTCTAAGACTTCATCCGCTGCCAGCGCTTTGTAGTGGCCACCTCCGCCAACAATGTATAAGTCTTCAACAACAGATATTTTTGTGGGTTATATATTTCACCAACAAAGCCTTTATTCTCTACCAACGACAGACAGTGCTTACTGAAAAATTGTGCCAACCAGATTTTGAGTCGCTTCATTGATGTTGAAAGATATTTGTTCCAACGGAATTGTTGATATAGACCTTTAGCAAATAAGCCTTTAGCCACTGAGCGTATCCGTTTCCATGTCGGGTGTTATAGAGCTCCAGCCACTAAAAACGGCCCTGTACCAACAGAAACCTGGTAGTCACTAAAGTCCAATTTTCTTGTAGTGATGGTCTTTGTACCTTTAATTTGCTAAGAGGTGTAGTGTTTCTTGCTTTCCCTGAATCTAGACTTTGGTTTGTTGCAGGACCAATTGATGTAAATGGTTGCATGTATCGTATCCAGGACCATTATTGATTCCCTCACACGTGAAGTCAAAGAAGTTGGCCCTGATGGAAAAAAGGTAAAGTTGGGTTCTTCGCCTGTAATTTTCTTAAATTCCTAATTGTTGGTTTTGAAACTGATGGGGATATTTCGATATTTTTATAATAGGATACTAAAGTGGCTTGCACTTCTCTAGTGCATCTCAACTTCTGTGATCAAAGAGGCTCACACTTCAGTTCAAGGAAAGCGGGGTTAGGCATGGCAAGGTTTGTTCCTAACTAAATCTATTTACTCTTTGTAAACAGTTAATTCTTTTGATATCCTTAACCAATTGTTAGTTCTGATGGGCCGTCTCCAAGAGTATAACTTATGTTCTTTATCTCAAAGATGAGAACTCTATTGCAACTGCAGGGGCAGTGGGTTGTTTTTACCAACTCTTGCTGCATTGAATTGATTATGATGTTTTTGATATGCTAAGGAGAGAATTGAAGAGGTTGCCGAAATGTCTTTTTTTTTCTTTCCTGCAAAGGAGATTGTTCTTAATATCTTCGAGATGGGCACTGGATGAGCAGCTGGACCAATCAGCTTCCATGCAGGCAAACAAATACTAGCCACAGTACCTGGAGAGGTCCTCTTAGGTTCTTTCAATACTTTCGAGTAAGTGAAAAAATAACTTACACACATATATTGAGAATGCAATATTGTTAATTTTCAACAAATCATTCAAGTATTTTCTTGAATACGAGGCAAGGGTACCTATGCGGTGAAGTTGCCGAAAAAACAAGCTCTTTCTACTTCATCCAAAGCGCAACCAAAATGGTTAGTGATAGGTGAGGATACTCAAAAGAATCTAAATGAGATAATTGAGTGATTTTACTAGTGATGTTTGCAATCTTACTTGTTTGTGCATTTTCTTTGAATAGTACAAACTAGTTTGTTGTACATCATGCCTGTCTTTTGCTTACCTTGATTTATATGTTTCTTTTGACACTTGCAGGCACTTACGTAAGAAATGCTCGTACGATCTTAAAGAAAGCAAAATTTGAGGCGAACAAAAATAAACCTATTCGCTCTCATGGTATGCTTAGCTACAGAATATATTCATGATGTTTGTAATACACATAATTTATATTCCCTTAGGACATAGGAATGAACTGAACTCATAAAGTTTCTATGTATTCCCTTAACAAAAAAAAATTGCTACTTAGAACAATTTCAGTAATTTTTATATGAAATGATTGAATTTGATATGAATGTAAATATGAATTGATTGAAAAATTATTGTTTAATGGATGATGAATGGATTGAAAGGCATATGCAGGATATTTGGAATTCCGGCTTATTTCCGGTAGAAAATGAACTGCCAGTCATATTGACCAGGTCAAAATTGGTGACTATTTTTGACAGGTCAATGCTGACTGGCAGTAATTTTTTTGTTGTTATAAAAAATTTGGTAACGGCTCTAAGCTGTTACAATCTGCCACCTATTAACGACTGCAAGCTGTTACAATGTGCCACGTAGTAACGGCTCGACGACGTTACGACATCGTTGTTACAAAAAATATTCGTAACAGCCCGAAGCTGTTACCACGTGGCATGTTCGTAACGGCTCACAGCTGTTACTAGGGCCGTTACAACCAAAATTCGTAACGGCCACAAAGCCGTTACCAAAAAAATGTAACACCCACTTTTGCAACAGGCATGAGCCGTTACAACCTGTTTTAGTAACGGCTCAGTTCTGTTTCTAATCCCAGAATTTGGTGTAGTGGGTTCCAACAATCTGGAGCTTCATGATTTTTACGACCACAGAGCTGGCATGGGAGTTCCGAGTGGCTACGTTGTGGTTGAGGACGACTGGACACATGGAAGCGGGATGAGGTTGGTGCAGTATTGAACTGTGTTGGTGCAGCAGCGAACTGAGCTGGAGAGGAGCTGTGTACGCCAGAGAATCGAGATGAATTTGATGCAGCATTACGGGACGGTGTAGCAAGGTTAGCAACAGGCTGAGTATTCAACGTCTTGGCCTGATGTTTTATACAGAGTTCAAAGGTTAGGAGGAAAGTAAGAAAATCTTCCACAGTTAGAGAACTCATCGTGGTAGTCAAGGATGTAACGGTGGCATCATACAAACTGTCAAGGCCAGCGAGAAGATGGTGACGGAATTATTTGTCTGTAACTGTGATTGTATTGGCAGCGGCAAGATTATCCACTAAGTCTCAAGCATGATTGATATATTCTCGCATGGTTTTTGATCCTTTCTTAAGAGAACATAGCTCACAGTGAAGATGGTGAATTTGAGCATCGGATTTAGAGGCATATTGAGCTTCAAGAGAGTCCTAGATTTCTTTGGAAGTTGTAAAACGATGGACATGACGGAAAACAGCAGGTGTAAGAGACGAGAACAACCAACTTACCAGGATTTTATCCTGTTTTGTCCACGAAGCAAAGGCCGGATTGGGAGCTTCATCAGCAAGAGCAGGTGCTGGGAAGGGTTTTGTACCAGTAACATGACCATCGAGATCGTAACCCTGAAGATACGGCAAAAACTGAGCATGCCACAAAGAATAATTGGTTTCATCCAGTTTAACGGTGATAATGTGATGAGGTTGAGAGAATTGGACAGGGGCCATGGTTGAAAGTTGTGAAGGAGAAGTTGATTGAATAAGTGCAGAGATGGTAGAAGAAATTATTGAGGGTTCAGTAGACATGGTTTTGGAGGATCTAACCTAGCTGATACCAAGCTAGAACTATTTAGGTTTAGGTTAACTTATAAGAAGAAAGAACAGATGATAAGAAGAGAACAAACTGAAAGAGAAGACAATATCTTTTATTGATTATAAACCGTACGCAACTTATCATCTGGAGAATCATTATATATACATGTATTTACTTGAACTTCAAGGGACTTGTTTCCTAAATAATTCTAGTTTCCTAATATACAAAAGACTAAAACGTCTTGGTCGACAGGGTATCGTGTGTCACATGACACACGTACCAGGTTATGTGTTAACATACACATATATATATGCTTTCCTTTTCCGGTTAGGATTTTGCTTTCGTCAAGCACAACACAGACAGCTTGCCATCTGTCCCTCGGATCCCATCCAATCTAGGGAAAATGGGCGATCTATGATGATCTAAGGAGAAACACGGCATATATTTTGGTAGTGGACCATATAGTAATGGTAGGGATATATGCAAACAAAGTAGCCAGACAATGGTGTGGTAAAAACTGATCATTGTACTATACAAAGGCAAGTTATAATCAAACGAGCAAAGTTTAATAGTATGCTTAAATTAACTTTACGAGATTAATTAGCCAGTTTATAAGTGAGGACAGTTCATACTACTTCTGCCTCCATCCGTAGCAAGTATTAATTATCAACATTCTCCTCAATAGCAATGTTAGTGGTGATGGCCGAGAGTCTCGCGGCATTTGCAACCATCATATTAGCATGAGAACAACAATTTCAAAACCTGATTTTGGAGGGTGGCAATCAAGAGGTACCATGTTTGGATACCAGAAGCAGAAGTAAATTCCACAAGTTAATTAAAAGCAAAATAATTTTGTTTACTTTTAGAAGTTGTTCTGCTATTGTTTCGTCAAATTAACTTCTGGCTTTTCGACTTAAATAAATCGAAAATTGTGCATGACTTCTCAAGGTGTATCCAGGACACCCTATAAGCAAGATATTTAGCATGACGTAAGAAGAACATGGATTGACGATGTGCTCAGATATTAGAAGAAGTAAGCAAGATAGCAACATTTGTTACATCTTTTAAGATCTCCCATACAAGAAAAAAGGAAACTGCCCAGACAGCATATGCTCTTGCAAAGGATAATAGAAATAGAACTTAAGGGACAAAGACATACACTGATACACCAAAATCAAAAATGTTATCAGTTTTAAATTTGTTATGCAAAACTTGTTTTCCCAACAAAATGCCCACTATGGTAGACACCACAATCGATCTGTGGTTGCTTGAAACTCTTTTTGTAAAATCACTTGAATGTTGAAACCCCTAGGTACTCTAATACTATCAGAAGACTTGAATCATTTATTGCAAATTTGACTATTAACACAAGGAATTATGCAGTCAAGGAACCATAATTCATGTGATAAAGACCTTTCCATACCTAACACACATCATAAATGAACTAGCTATGTTTTGATCTACCTCAAACTATTATATATAAATTCACTGAATGACAGTGTGCTTATTACTGTCATTTTTCAGTATGCATAATAACTTTTCACCTAATGCAAATGTGAAATCGTGACGAGTAGGTAAAAATACTTAGTCGGTCCATCCCTGCTCTTTAAACCAGTACCTCTAAAAGATAGTTTTTTGTGTTCATAGGTTCCCTTTTCAGATAGCCAAAAGTATGATACAATAACTCTGAAGAGTGGGCTGGCATGCATCCCTGCTCTTTAAACCATTACCTCTAAAAGACAGTTTTTTCTTTCATAGGTTTTGTTTTCATAGCTGAAGGTATCATACAATAACTCTGAAGAGTGGGTAGGCATTTCTCGTATGATATGTTGCTTGGCAGTTGGTACTATTAATAACACGCACAATTAAACTCTCTATACAAATAAAGGTCATTTGGTAGAGAAAACACATACCATCTCACTGATCTAAATCTCCCTTTTCTGTAAGTTCTGCCTAAATCATAAACTTTGATAGTGAAGAGATTGAAAGAAGAATGATGAAGAACAAGGCAGCAGCATTTCTTTTCCTATGCCTGATCTTTTCGTGTTTGGTCATCACGATTTCAGGTATGTTGATGTACTTATAATTATTCTGCGTCTATCTTAGGAGTATTTGTTTTTCCAGTTTATTCAAGTTCACATTTGAGACAGAAATTCTTCTTGGGTTAGGGTTTTGTTCAAAAAATAACATACATAAAACTTTTATAGATGGAAACAAATAAAACCGCTAATTATCTACATATGTATGAAACAGCCGGCTTCGGCGGTGGTGGCGGTGGTGGTGGACGTGGTGGCGGAGGTGGTGGTTATGGCGGTGGCGGTGGTGGTGGACGTAGTGGTGGAGGTAGCATTGGTGGGGGTGGTAGTAGCGGTGGTAGCAGCAGTCGTGGCGGCGGTGGTAGCAGCGGTGGTAGCGGCAGTCGTGGTAGTGGCGGTCGCAGCAGTGGTGGAAGTGGAAAGGGTGGTGGTGGTGGTGGTTCCTATACTCCTGGAGGTGGTATTTATGGTTCTAATAACCCTACAACTGGTAGACACTGCAACACAAACAACAGCCGCTGTAATGCTGCAGGAAGCACCATGATCAATTGGCATAAGGGTAGTGCATTCCCATTAATTGTCACCCTCACTGCAATTGCCCTAGTTATGTAATTCGGAACAAATCTGTTAGGGTTTTCATTTTAGCTATCTGAGTTATCAGTGTCTGCAGGTTTAGGTACTCAACATAATGATGGTCGGATCATTGATCAGCATAATAGTTGTTATTACAGCATTATTTAGTTAATTGTTCAACATGGATTGAATTAAAGTACTTGTTTATTGAATATGCTGGTATTGTATCTAAAGATTATGGTCAATTCATAGTCTCTATTTTGTGCTTCAAGTAACGGTAATTTTATTGATTTTCTTAAGATAACAACTGTTCCAATATTTCTGCCTTGTCACTGTAGCTTCTTCTGGTTTCAACAGGCTCTCCTGGAGTGTTTTTTAATGTCTTTTTAATTTGTAATGCTCAATTGAGAGTAATCTCCACAAGTATTTATTTCTTATTATAAGCTAAACGTCTTTGTTGAATTTTCTTTTTGGTGAGCTCTATGGACAATGAAACAAGAAAAGGGAGAATTGTCAAGCAATGGGAATAATTAATACTCCCTCCGTCCCTAATTAGACGAGCTACTTGTAGTTTGCATAAATTTTAAGGCAAGGAGGAAAGTGGAGTATATTTAAGTATTTTTTATAATTATACCTTTATGGGCAATAATTAGTAAAATTTAGAAACGATTTATCTCTTAAACTATACCACGGTTTTTTATAAACTTTATACCGTTGAAAAACATTTTAAAACACTTACGCAACGAATATAAACATGACTATCAAATTATACATATTTCTTATAGAAAAAATAATCAATTAAAAGGGTAGTTTTAGAAATATCCCCTTGGTTAGTGAAATAGCTTATCTATTTGTGGACAAAACTAAAAACCAAGTAGCTCATCTAATAATTAGGGACGGAGGGAGTATGATCAATTCTAATTTGTCTGTCCTTCGTTTTTCGCTCCTCGTCATATTCTCATGTTGCAACATGAACATGTTTTCTCTATGGCCTCTTCGTGAGTTCCCGTAACCTTTTTCATGCTAGTAGAAGCAAAGGCCAAAGAGACAAGACCGACGAACTGCCACGTTCAATTTAGGGGTGAGCATTTGGCCCGTAATCCGCGGATTTAATCGGGACCAATCGTTCATTTGCGGATGGACGTCCGGACCGTTCGTTAATGGGTTGGATGCGGATGGAATTTTTGAAATCCAACGGACAACGGATCGGGCCCAGATACAACCTTGAAAATCCGTTGGACATCCATATCCGTTAAATTAAGGGCATTTATATAGTTCTAGAAAATACTATGTATCATTTAGGAATTTTTAAGATGTTTGCTTTGGGTGTTGTACATGGCATATTTATATTTGTATACATATATAGGATATGTAGGTTTTATAAGGAGTCATTTGTGTCAGCTTATTTTCTTTACTATAAATTTTAACTAAAACAAATCCATTGGATTATCCGCATCCAATCCGTCCATCCGTACATCCATTGGATGCAAATCCGTTGGATATGGATTGGATGCGGATGTCAAATTTGAAATCCGTAGTGCAATGGACTGGATGCGGATGAGGCGAAAACCGGTCCATACCGGCCCATGCTCACCCCTAACGTTCATGTTGTGCGCAGAAAGCTAGATCAGGACCAGCAAAAACCATAGTTGGGCTTTATGGACCTATCACCTATGTATATACTGGGCCCATGGGGTATGGAAGTGGCAGGAGACTCTCCTGTACGCCCCGGCTAGGGGTGAGCATTTGGCCCGTAATCCGTGGATTTAACCGGGACCAACCGTTCATTTGCGGATGGATGTCCGGACCGTTCGTTAATAGGTTGGATGTGGATGGAATTTTTGAAATCCAACGGATAACGGATCGGGCCCGGATGGAACCTTGAAAATCCGTTGGATATCCATATCCGTTAAATTAAGGGAATTTATATAGTTCTAGAAAATACTATGGATCATTTAAGAATTTTTAAGATGTTTGCTTGGGGTGTTGTACATGGCATTTTTATATTTGTATACATATATAGGATAGGTAGGTTTTATAAGGAGTCATCTGTGTTAGCTTTATTTTTTTATTATAAATTTTAACTAAAACAAATCCATTGGATTATCCGCATCCAATCCATCCATCCGTGCATCCATTGGGTGCAAATCCGTTGGATATGGATTGGATGAGGATGCCAAATTTGAAATCCGTAGTGCAATGGATTGGATGCGGATGAGGTGAAAACCGGTCCATACCGGCCCATGCTCACCCCTAGCCCCGGCTACGATGTGGTCGGGCAAGATCCATTTTGTATGTGGCCCCTCTTTATTTTCTGACACCTATTTAACTAAAAAACCTGCCCCCACCAAACCCCTTTAACTGTTTCACTTTTTGAGAAAAATAGGAAGTTATAGAAAGAAAAAAGAAAACAGTTTTCCAAATTTTTTTCTTACTTCATGCAACGTGTCATCATTTAAAGAGGGGCCACATACTTGAAGTATATGGCCCGACCACATCGTAGCTGCACCGTCTCCTGAATGTGTGTAAGGATCTACGTTACCAATGATCTCAGAAACGACTCAATTTCTGATCTACGAATACGACTCAATTTCTGCCTCTAGAAGGGTTAAGAGGATACAAAAGGGGGAAAAATGTATAGCTATCTCAGGTGGTCATCCCCGTTTCAAAAGGTTTGATGCATTCCAGGATTTCCCAGGTTTGAGCCCCAATAGAGTTAGCTTGCCCCCCTGCGACATAGTCAGCCCCTGTCCATCTTGGCTTCCTTTGCTGGTTCCTCATTAGTCATTATGCTCGTTGGTAGGCTGACACAGCAATCTGTTCAACTATTGTAATAGTACGTTGTTGGAGCTTAGTTTGTTAGACTTCCAACTAGTTTATTGTAATAATATTCTTTATGGTTAGGCTCATGGTTATGGTTTTTATGCTCTAGCTTTTTCGACGTTTGGTGAACTTGGGGATGACATGGTGAATGTATTGAAGAGACTGCATAATTATTTGTCCAGGTTAGAGGTTAGTGCTAAAAAATATAATTTCTTTTTCCACAAATTAGGGATAGTAATCCAAAAGGTGTTGGAGCCTAACTTGTTTCTAGGATATCTCTTCCGGTTTTTTATCGGACCCTTGATTTGTTGTTGTTTTTCTTGAAACGATTCTAATTAGTATAATAAAAAAAAAATAATTAACTTTTCAATCAAACAAGATAGGTTTAGATAACCATAACTTGACCAACCAATACCTAACACGTGTTATTCGACAAAGGCAGAAAACATAAATATGCACTAGCCTTTCACCAAAACTACTAAATTACCGACGACTTAATAAGGTAGTCCTTGGTCCTTACAAAAGAGGTCAGCCATTAACAGGCCCATTAGGGCAATTCCTATGAAATGAAGTTTATTCATTTTTTTACCACTATGAACACATCAAACATAAAAAGCGGTGGCCAAACCAACAAATTTGATGGTTTGTTCACTGTGGACCAAAAAGAGACGCATGTCTCATTTGAAACCACGCGGTCGATGTAAACCCGCTAGCGGATGAAGTAAATCCACGCGGATTTCAGCCAACCGCCAGCGGGCGATGGTAACCCGCCATCGGATAACCATCAAACGCCAATGGCTATATCGCAATCCATCCATCCAACGACTCTTACTATTTTCACTATATATTCAGCTCATTTTATACTTAAAATTCACACTTTCACCTCTAAATTTCTCAAATTCTATCCTATGAAAACCATTTTTTTCCTTGTTTTTCACACACAACTACTCAAGCAAGATCTACTAGAATTCGCGGAGGGCCTACTTCCTCACCGGAAGGAAATTGATCTCCATATGTTAGGTCTCCAAGTAGTCAGGAACAACACAACACCAATATGGACATTAATACCAACGTCAAGAGAAGAAAATGATGGGAACAGGGAGCTGGAAAAGCAGCGAGACATGCATCCTAAATATCATTAGAAGGAGGTTCAAACGAGTTCAACTATTCTGAGTACAAGGAATCTGAGCAGAAGGTAGAAGCAGATAGGAGCAGGGATTGTGGCATTGCGTTAAGAAAACTTCGAAAAGTCGTCTTTCGCGAGAACAACACTACAGGGATTTTAAGATGAACAAGCTACTCTCCTTGAACACTTCAACAATGAATCCACGATAACTTGTTATATGGACTAGGGAAATGGATAAAGTGGAACAACAAGTCCCGGAACAACCTGTCCAGTATGAGAATGAGGATGTCGATGATTCCTCGAAAGTAGATGGAGATGAATACCGCCTTGACTAGTTGGATGTAATTAATTTTTCTTTTTAATTAGTAGTTAAGTTTAATTTAAATGTTATTTCCTTAAATTATCAATTAATTTAAATAGTCTCACTGCATTACATCTAACGGAAATAAACAACATGACATTGAAAAACAATATTTATCTGTTTCGTTCGATTAGTAAGGTGATCTTCTAAAGAGCTAGAGTTATGTCGTGTAACTGTCTCCACCAAAGCACTAATAAATACCACTATTTCGGATAAAGTGTTAACTTCCATAAAAAAATATGAAAATACTAGAACCACACTCCTTATTAAGCAGATGGTGCTCAAAATACGACTACATTCATGATAACTCACAAAAGATTCCATATGTAGACAAGAATTCCCAACTAAGTAGCGTTAATAGAGTTAAAAAAAACAAAACAGAGCATGACATAAGAGTACCTTCATGTGAATGCAAAAATTTGTGTTAATAGAAGGCAATGTATACAATAATTAACATATCGAAATAAAAGACAAACATAATCTAACATTGACAACAAGCTTGACATACCAATATTTGTAGGTTCAAACAACTTTGTCTTAGTTTATCTTTCTATAATTGTGAAATACGGAAAGGTTTACATGAGAAAATACTTTTCATTTCATGTTTTTGCTACTACTACTACTACCGATATTGGTCTTAGTTCTTTTTCATGTTTTTAACAATAATCATCTTGTATATGGGTTATAATATAAGAAACATCAATCTTACACATTACAAGTCTTCTAAATTTTCCTAGTTTCTCATATGATACATTTTTATGTTTGAAACTATATGATATTTGTGATTAATTTGATTTTTTATTTTTATTTTTGTATTTCATAGTATAAGATACTACAAATATCATGTAGTTGTGTTTGAATAATGTTTTGGTTTTCTAATTTCTCGTTTGTTGAGACGCGGATGTATTTACAAGGAACCGAAGCTCTTGCTAGAGAACAAAGACAAAACCGATATATTTAAGCGGGCACGATACATCTTGTGCCTCAATTAAGGATAAATCCGCTGTTAAGGATGTTGGGTTTTATCAATATGCTACATGAAAATCTCAAGGGATGTAAATTAATGCAAGAGCTGATGTTTATAAGGTTTGCCAGAAACTTGGTATGATCAATCCACGGAAGACGGAGTTGTGTAATTTCGTAATCCCATTCCAAAAAACAGTGAAGATAGTTTTCGTACGATTGAAATTTCCTCTACGAATTATCTCATTCTTTTATATGATATGAATATAGTTTCGCTGATCAAAAAAGAAAAAAGTTGAAAATGAGGGAAGCAGAAGAAGTGGTGATTTAGAATTCAAAAAAACAAAACTAAAGTTCATCAAGGACTCGGGTGATTCTCATTTTCTAATTTTACCCTTAATTATTGAATTACCGAACAATAGTATTTTACTTTACTTTTTTTTTGAAGCATATTTTACTTTTCATATGTGCAATAAGTAATTATTTGGTATACTTCTCTATCATTACCATACAAAGTAAAAGTATCATTTTTCACAAGTGGAAGGTGATGAGAAAGTTTCTTTACAACTATAGAAATTGTTGTTGACCCAAAGGCTAGCAACCCATACTAGTATGTCCGAGAGTTACAGAGTAATTTGTAGAACTTAGCCTGCTTTATATGTGCTAAACCTTTTTCCTTTTTGCTAGTAATAACTACATAGTGTGGTCGGACTCCTCTTGCCATTAAAAACTAAAGGGACGGAAGATTGTGAAAAGTATGGTTGCCCTAAAATAGCTAGGGAGACTTTAGCTCCGGCCTCCTTAGCAGTTTCCTAGTGCTCAAGCTGAAATGTTAATAGAATCATCAACATTATTACTATGATATCCCTTCACCTCATTCATCTTTACCATAGATAATTATAATACTTCAAAAAAAAAAAAAAAATCTTAACAACAATTGTAGAGAGAAAAAGAAATCATAAGACACAAAAATGAAAGAGGAAAATCAACAATAAATCATGGGAGAGAAAAAAATGTTAAAAAAAATAAAAATAACAGGAAAAAATTGACAGTTTTTTTAAAACTATTTATGAGTTTTGTGGTTGAAGGTTGTAAGAGTGATTTGACAGTTTTTTAAAACTATTTATGGATTTTTAATATAAGTGTTCTTATTGATGTGTTTCCAAGGTGAACTTTTTTTTTTCTTTCTTTTCACCTAGAAAAAATATTCCCCATAACATTATCTCACTTAGTGGTACATTCAAACTCTCATACCCTTATACGAAGATTTTAAATTCTCTACCTTACCAAATTTTCCAAATAATATTTCTATATATATAAATCTTACTCAACAACACACAAAAAACAACACCATACGCGGAACACTACGTACAGTTCATACCAAATCATGTTGAGAACAAGGAAATAGAAACACACAAGATACTAAACCTTTCATCACTTATTATCATCTTCTATTTCCTCATATTACTTAATGATGAATAAAAATATATTTTCTTTTAAGGAAAACATGTGAGGCTAGGAGAGAGTCCTAGTCATGTTTGCCACATGTCTCTCAACCTTTCCACCATGGCCACAATGGATATCTCATATGACATGTCAGATTAAGCTTTGCATTAACCCTAAGCTAGTCTTTAGTGCATGATTAATACCATAAACATGCCTTAATGCGGATTATGACTAATCCGACTTAACCTAATCTATACAAGATTTGCTGTGGAAAACACAAAATGCTAACACTTTCATCTTCTGTAAAAATTCAATTGCAAACACTCAAAAAACTCCAACCACCCCAAATGATGCAGTTCAACATCAGCCTCATCGGATGTCTATAAATCAGAATGAGATCATGAAGATCAATATAGATGACTCTATGTATAAACTAATCATATATTTAGTGATTTTTCTTCTAGGAAACAAGAGGCCATTTATATGGGACGAGATACCACTATTCATTTGGGGATTGAACTTGCATAAAAATAATTTCCTTGAAAAGACTTCATTCCTTGGAAATTCGGAAACATTATTGCAGCCACTGATGCTTTAAAGCAAGATTCTTATCGTCAAGTTTAACTATGCTCACAAACTAATCAATTTGAATGCTTACAATTTGTAGTCTTTGCATCTCATCATTCTATCGCAGATTGATGGCTGCTTCTTCCACATCTTCGTGCCTTTCTTCTCATCTTCTTGCATATAGGATTTGTATCACTTAATTTTTGTTATTGTCTTATTTATTATAAAAAAAAACCAAAGATTTATTTGCTGCCTTAAGTCAATTTATTCACAATCTCATACCGTGTGTACACATTTTATTCATGCTAAGAGCATCTCCAATGGTAACTTTGTGTGCATCTTTTGTAGAAGTTATTTTTTCTTATGCAACACCATGAAAGTTGTTTTTTCTTATGTAAGACCAAAATTTCCTTATCTTGAGGAGATGAAAGGAAAACATTTCCAACCACACACTGTATTTCTTTAGTTTTGAACTTTTTAAACTATTGAATAAAACCAGATATTTAATATCCATATTATAATAACCATAGATAATGATGAGTAGGATGTTCGCATCTTCTAAGAGAACCTCTATAGCTGTTACGATGTCCACATAACTACCATACACATCATCTACACTTTTTCTCTTCACGTTCCCATTGGAGATATTTTTTTGGTAAAATTTTTGAAAACCATATGTGGCCTTATATTTAGGACGTTCTCAATGTCTCATTGGAGATGCTTTAAGTAATAGGGGCAATTTGGCTCGCAGTGTTCTTTCTCGAAGCTCTTCTTATCCCTTGGACATTCTTCGCAACAATATCTCATAATGCTTCAAGAATCAAACCTTTAATCTTGCTACTGGATTTTTATTGCGCTACGTCACACAACTTTAGTTATCTAATTACACACATAAAATACATGATCCACTTGGCCGATCATGCAATATTTCAATAGACGTCCATCCAATTGGACGTTTGGTTGTCTAATATTCACTAATATTTTAACCGCTACTTTGTCATTCAACAATCCATGACATAGTATATCAGAATGAGAACTCTACATAACTCATAACTCGGCAATATCTGATTTCCTGTTAAATGCTCGACATATCAAAATAAGTCCATGATTGAGCAATCTCATCGGACGTGCGTCGATCCAAATTATCAGAACATCACCATTGCCTCAACTGGTAAAATAATATATATTACAATTCATCGCGACTCAACATCTGTGCATTATTTTGTCCCGACAGACGCCTTATGCTCAATCCACGAGTCTCGAGCATACCATATTCGTTTATTATGCTCGACTCATCAAGGCTAAGACTCATTGTCTATCCAAGTCAAAAATTGACTAATTAAATACATGTTTGCCTTGCAGACTCCATATTCATGAGACATCAATAATGTCACATGAGGTATATTCACTAGGGTTTTGGTCTAGCGTCCTATGGCACTTGTGTACACCCACGATGAGAAATGTGAGTAAGTCGTGCAAGCAGTTGAAGGAGTTAGCAAAGTAGTGGATGGACAATCAAACAATTCTCCCACGCCTGTGGAACTGGTTTCAACCAAGATTTCCCACTTCTCCACTCTTTCACTCCTCTGAAACCGTCACACTTGCTAGAGATCAATGTGTTTACTATTTCTGCAATATAAATAAGTTCGTCAATACAAGATATTTGAACAACGACAACACGATATAACTCAAGCTATCAGAACTTCTCTTATCTGAACTCAACAGTTCACTAAACTTGAAGACGTCTCCAACACATCCACAATTCTTCAATTATCATTGATCTCGCACACTTCTCAGCTTCCCTCCTACAAATCAATCCTCATCCCTCTCCGTGACCGAATTTATTCTGGAACGGCCATTGTCTTGGTTTAGGCCAGAGTCATACATATTGATCTCTCGAACTCAAAGCACTCTCGTGCAGTGCATCTGTTTGCTAAATGGTTAGGAAATTTGCTCGATCGAGGAATCGCTCGTCTCTTCATTTTTCCTCAAAAACAAGCAAATCGTTTTCACCATCAACAATTTTCTAATCCACATGATCATTATCAACCTAGAAAATAATAATATAAACTTAACCAACGGTACTAAAGCATAACCGCAAACAAGATGATACTAATTAAAGCATACCAAAAAATAATACATCGTCTAAGAATAAGGTGGATTCCTTTCCCACCTTCACTTCCAAATGCAATGCATGTTATACATATACCGAGCCACTTATTTTTGACAACATATATTAGTGTACCCAAATACCACATAAAACTACAAAATGGAATTATGATTGTCGTCCTATTGGTTTTACATTTGTGTTTTTGCATGACAATTATTTGTTCAAAAAAATTACAATCATTCCAAAATGAACACGATATATGTTTTCTTACATACCTATGATTTCAATATATATGTCAAATAAATAAAAATAAAAAATCATATTTTTAAATGATTTTAAATATTTTGTAGATCACAAGTGTTTAAAAAAATAAAAATACATAAAAAAAACTTTACAATGTAACTTCTATAACATACCTTACGGGTTTGGAAAAGTCATATATGTTATTAATTTAAGGCGATATTATATTATTAACCCCTTAGTAGGTCTGAAGCCTAGCTATCGGCTACGCTCCAACTCCTCGTAATTCACTTTTTATTATAAACAAATAAATTGCCACTTGATATTATCAAAAAACTAGTGATTTATTATTTTACAATAAATTAATATACTTTTAGTTTGTACGGTAACTCATTATTTTATTTTATTTATTTATTTTTATTTTGTGAACATAAGGATTTATATTCAAATTTGAAATTTTAAAGTCAAAATAAGTGTCATCTTCCAAACATAAGAATTCATGTATTCAAATTTGAAGTCTAAAATCCATAAAATGGACAACATGATCAAATAATGGAACTTCTCATAGACTTAAGGATTAAATCAAAAGTTCTAATAAACATAAAACTTAAATGAAATAAGAATTACTAAATACGCTGATTCTCATCATGGTTCTCATTGCTCTGGATTTTCCTTGAAAGATCATCTATCTTGACTTTAATACTCTTTGCATCTGCCTTCTATCACAACTAATTTTGTAAAAGAAGTGGAGTAAACATCGGTCAATCTTTTGATCTTATCCTCATCACCCTCATCAACAAAACAAATATAATTCCAAAGACCCATTTTCACTGGATCCGTTAACTTTGAATTTGCTCCAAAACCTTCTTGTTATTGTTTTTTTTTTTTTATTATTATTATTATAACAATCTTTGTCAATCAAAGGAGAATTTCGATCTATAAAATAACCTGAAACAAAGAAGTGATGGTTTGCATTCCTTCTGCTTCCATCAATATGCATATCTTTTAACCACCAGCACCGCACGCCCACCCCCACCCAGAGAGAAACAACCGTGAGTTCTTTTTAAATCTAGTTCTTTCGAGAATTCACATAGATCTGTTAATGCCACATTAAAAAATTCAATTTCACGATAAAAATATGGTTAATCAAAGAAACAACAAACATGTTTTTCCTCACTCAACTTTAAATTATATTTTATTTGTAAACAAAGAACTTCTTTGATCATCACATGAAACCCTAATTTGATGATTTCACAATAAAAAATAAAGAATTCTCCCGTATTTTCTGCTTTCTATTGAAAAAAAATGGGTGGGTGGGTGGGGGGTGTGTTAAAAGTTATTATATTTTCTTTTCTCCTTTCTATTCCAAGACTTAATTTTTTGTTCAGTTGACAGATCATCTAGTTATGACTTTCTTCGATGGTTCAAATTTATTTTTAGGCCTTTGAGTAATCAATTTCACACTAAATCTCCCCTTTTAAAATTGGATTCACATATAGTTTTTTTCTACCAGTAGTTATTATCGTAACATAGACACAACATTATTATTATTTTTTTTAAAAACTACATTTTTTTCAATTAATGTTTCCTAGTAAGCTTTTTTTCAAACGTTTCAATAACCTATCAAATTTCTTATTCATGACATGTTCTCTCAGATAAGTACAAAGATCCATCGTCTTTTCGTCGCCATATACTATTAATTTATATATTATTTGGGACCTATAAATACTTACGGGGGATTTTGAAATGTTAAAATATTATATGGTCGAAATTATTATTTTAGCACTAAAGGCTCGTGACCGGGACAATTTTTTTATTATTTTAGCAAGTATTGATTTAAAAAATCACACGTTCTAAGTTGAATTCTTAATGAAAAATAAATATCTTTATACTTTAAAAAAAGAATTATATTTGTTTTTTGTTGTTGTATGTGACACTATTTATACAACTACATTTTTAAAATCAAATTATAAAAATTTATGGCTGATGTGAAAGATTCATATCTTAAAGAATTTAGTAATTACAATATCAATGCCGAACAAAACATTTCCGGCCAAAAAGAACATTATAAGTCGTAATATATATGAGATTTTCAAAATTAGTTATCTTTGACTATGCGCATTCTTTTTCTACCAAATCTCACTTTGTTCTTCTCTTCGAAAGTAAAAGTCAAGGTTGACGAGAAGGTCGAATTAATCTTCCAGAAAAAGGTTGAGGAAAAAACAATGAATTAGGAATGAGAATAAAGAAGAAGTGTTTAAACTACCTCGTGAGATTGTTCTTTTTGAACGCGAAATTGGGAGATATAAGAAAAGGACAAAAACTGGATCCAGATATCAATTCGGGGTCACCCCTTATCTAAGTTTTTTTAAAATCCTAATCTACCCCTCACTAATCAGGATTAGTGATTAATAATAATTAGTAAAATCATAAGATGTTTTATAAATGATTAGTGTGTGTTTTATTTGATTTTGGGTGAGTGAGTTAGAGAGTAAAAGGAGAGAAAAAGTATTTGAGAGGGAACTTTTTTGGGGGAAAATGGAGGATGATTGTGAAGAGAGAATTGCTGCTGCTGAATCTTTAGCTCAACTACAACAAGGATCATATCTTGAATCTTCAGATAACGACAACAACTCACAATTGCAACTCTTTGTTGAGCCAAAACCCTTAAATGATGATTTTGACGAGTATGGAGAGTTTCTTGAAGAACCAACACAAGAAAGTAAACTTGCACAACATACTAGCATTCCCAACACACAGGTAAAGCTGCTAAGATGAGGAAAAATTGAATTTTTTCTTTAAACCCGCCATTTTTTCAACTGAAAAACCTCGATGCCGGCATGGTAGTTGTATGAATACCATGCCGGTAGTCACGGTACCGGCATTGTATTCATACTACGACCATGCTAAGTAAACCGATATCCCCATTTTGAATAATAAACCGGCATAGAATTCTACCAAAAACTATCCGGTACATAGTTAACCTTTTTACCTAACAAGGAATATACTACGGAATATTCAACCGGCATGGTTTCATTGATCGGTTACCATCCGTCTTGAATGAAAAACATACGGGAAACAATTCCATCTCAAACCAAAACCGGCATTGAAACTTTAAAAACATCAGCGCCGGAATCGGTGCACGCGTGGTATCATCAATATCGATAATACCGGCAACAAAACCGGCGTTGTTCAGTTACAACTTTACAATGCCGGCACCTACAAAAAAACATGTAGGAATAAATTTTTTCCAAAGCTGAATTTCGGCATTCAATATCATCAATTATTTTCAATGCCGGAATTGTGTACCGGCTTGGAACAATAGGTTACGATAATGCCGGCATCCTTGCTTCCGGCGTTGTTTTCTTATGAAACACATATGTCGGAATAGGTTTCAAATTTGGTCTTCCGTTTTGGTTAACTTAGACTATGCCGGAACAATGGTCGAGCATGCCGGTACAGGTTTGCGGCATAGTGTTGTAATTGTGTTTGGAACTAATTTGCATTCGATCTTTAGGTGGTGCCATATATTAATCCAACAAATGCAGAGCCGCTTTATCGGGATACGTCGGAATACTATAAAATCCCTCGGTATGTAACCAAAGACTACTTTTCACCTAGTATCTTGAACATTACTAATGGATTGCTAGTAATGAACCTACTAATGAATGCGAAATTGTTCTTATGTAGGGAATAACAGATCAAAAGGAAGCAATCGCTTGGGCTAAAGAGACGGACCTTAAGAACATGTGTGTGTTGGTGAGGAATACCGAAGGTTCGAAGAGGCGTTTTGAGATGACTTGCGAGAGAAGTGGGAAATACAAGGAGAAGAATAGCCACAAGAGAAAGGATTATGTATATCCAAAGAAGACTAATAGGGTATACAAGACTCGTACGAGGAAGAATAATTGCCCGTTTAAGCTTGTATTCCGTTTAAATGACATGAACAAATGGGATTGTGAGGTTTTGTGTGGCTGTCATTCCGTTTAAATGACATGAACAACGAATGCACTTAGCACGTGCATCAAGCCTTTAAACCACTTGGTGGACCAAGTGGACGAGTTATAGTCTCTTGAGGGATTACATAGAGATATACCCACAAAACCTTACGAAATACCTAACTGGATACCCTAAAAACCTAAGCAAATAATACTAAACTATCAATCTTCTTAAGAAAAATCCGTTTCCGATTCACCCAACTGGTGGTACTCCGTGACTTTGGTTACAATATGGTTCACGTTGGCTTCAAACATGAATGGTTCTCCCTTTTCTTGTAAGTAACGCGTTTTCACGGCTTCATGCTACAAAAACAACACACAAACTTTGTTTGTTACATAAAATTTGAAAAAGAGTAGATTGTGTCCAACTAATCATAAAGATACTTACGAGTTGTTGAGGGGACAATCTATTGTGGATAGCGTGCTCGATCCGGTGTTTCATTTTTAGATACTCAACCACAGCATTTAGGATGATGTCGTGTCGTTGCTCGATTTGTTGAGCAGTTCTTCCTTTCGGGTTACCGTAATCATGAATAAATTTGTTAAAAATCTTCAACCACATGGAATCCCGCATGCTGCTATTTATAGTTGAAGAACGAGTTTCCGCGTACCATGCTTGGGTGATTGCTAAATCTTCCTCCGAGTCAAACGATGCCATTGATTGTATGGTTGATTAGGTACTATACTAAGCTATTTATTGATAATTATTCTAGGGTTTAGGGTTTCAAAGTTAAGAGGCTCAAGGAGATATATAAGAACACGAGTTTTTGGCTTTTGGGTCCAAGAATTACCTCTCTTTATATAGAGAAAAACGTCAACGACTAGTTTTTTTGAAAATCGCCACAACCGGCATTGTAGTAATTGTGAAATAGGATGCCGGCATATGATTCCGGCACTCGTTTTGACAAGCTTACAATGTCGGTACTAGGAAATTTTTTTACAGAGATCTGGACAAATATGCAACCAATACCGGCATGGTTTCAAAACACTTTGAAACACCGGTAAAGGGAATCGGCATTCAATCTATAATAACGACTATGCCGGTAGTTGATAAATTCAAAAAAAAATGGCTAGTTTTTTGAAAAATAAGACCGTTGGAGATTTATCTCTATATCATACCCCCATTCCTTTGGAAAATTCTACACAAACCAGCAACCAAATAACAAAAATCATTCTCTCAAGAAAGCAAGCACGGTTAAAGCTTCACAAAGGATGGGGGATTCATGATCTTCCTCTATTTGCAAAGTAAGTAGATTTACTAACAATATGATCTTCACTACTATGACCCACGACTAATATAATCTTCTCTTACAGAGTCATTATTGCAAGTGTCAAATTTGCAAGTCACCTTCTCATCTAGCCATGGACTGTCCTTTTATTTATTCAAAGTGTAGAAGCTGTGATGGGACACGCCGGTTTTGGATTGCAAAAACGGATGATGCTGAAAATGGAAGAATGTTTCTAAGGTGTTTGAATCACCGAAAGTGCGATGAGTTTCAATGGTTAGACAAAGCTGTTCAACTTGCAGAGTTAAGAGAAAACCATAAGGGCCAATGCAAGCCAATCGATGGGTGTGATGGGTGTTATATGAAGGGAAAGGAATATGTTGAAAGAGAAGAAAAACCAATGAAGCTGATCCTTGACACCCCCCTCCCGGACGATGTCTTCGAAGAAGTTCGAGAAAGGCTCAAAGGTTCCGCAATTGTTGAAAATGGATGGAAATAGATTATCTTTAACCAAATGTAATCCATGCCATGTTTTTTAGCATGTTTTAATTAAAAGTTTCAAATCCAATGTAATAGATTAATTAGGAATAAAATAAAAGAGCATTCGAAATGGATTTTTATTCAAAACTAGCAGACTACCGGCATGGAAGTACTCAATTTTACAGTGCCGGTTTTCTGACAACTATGAAAATTTGAAAATATCATAAAACCGGCATAGATGTTAGAAAATACTCTTTGTGCGGTACCTTCGAATATCTATACGGGAACATGGAATTTTTAATCTTCTTGTTAGGTATGGTTGTATACATAATTTCATTGTCGGTTTGTAATCCGGCATTGATGTATAAATATTAAACAGTGCCGGTACATAAACCGGCACTGTTAACCTGAACTTATATATGCCGGTAAAAGTCGCAAATAAATCTTGCAAGGATAAACATGTTCAACATAAACGAATCACTCGAAATCAAAACATGTTCAACATAAACCAAACAACCGGATCTTTGCTATCAAATGTTCTTAATCCGGGTATCCTAAACCAAAAGCAAACCAAACAACTAAAGAGTTAACCACGAGGTACAAAAGAAAACAAGTTCGGAATTGTTCAAGACGTGACAACCACCATCCAAAAAAGAAACATAACTAAAGAGTTAATCACTTTGGGTCTTTTGCTTCTTTTGGGCCGGTTTTTTCTTAGTTTCCCCGAACAAAGCTTTTGCACTAGGGTCGGTTTCTTCAATTCTATCAAGTTTTTTCTCGAATTCCTTTATTTCTTCGAGGGATAGCACCTTTCCTTCATTTTGCACTAGTTTCCCCGAACAAAGCTTTTGCACTAGGGTCCGTTTCTTCAATTCTATCAAGTTTTTCCTCGAATTCCTTCATTTCTTCAAGGGATAGCACCTCTCCTTCCTGGTACTTGCAACCCAACATCTTCTTTAACTTGCCAAGACACGCCGCTAGTTTAATATACCAAACACATAATTAGTATACATATAAGATTATATGTATATTAAACGACGAAGCAATTAATAATACTTACAAGAAATCCAACGGTCTTATTAAGTTGGGTCATCGTAGGTGGTGCCTGTGCGGGAGTTGGAACGGGAGGGTTTTTCTGGGGAGGAACTTGGACGTCATCCGGGCGGACGACATAAGGATGTAACCATTGCAGGTAATCTTCCATGTAATCGGCATCAACTTCATCACCGTTTTCAGCAATCTCCAACTTCTCTCACTGACTAATATCTACCAAACGACGTGGTTCCCTATCCCTCCAATCTGTTGGGTCTGGTTTTGGAACATACTCTACATGCAACCGATTTGAAGTTGAATAGCACCGAGAAAGGTCGAGATCAAAACATTGAAAAGAGGCCGTCTGGAAGAGTGCTAATTGCTTATATCCAAGTTGACGCATCACACGCGTAGGATTAGCCATAACGTATCCTTTTGGGTGGAACAACGGCCCATGGTAAAATGCAACGTTACCAAACCTCAAAACCTGGCGGTTTCCTCTAGCCTCCTTGTAAGGGTCGAACACAACATCTTTGGTACTCATTGCGTCTAAAGCCAATCTCATATCGATCAGTAGACCTATATTACCGGGCTTTGGAGTATTGTTGAACTCGTATCTCTTAGCTATAGGCGTATCGGGTTCTGGAAGGTCTATGATCTTCAAGGACGGGTAGACCTTGAACAAGGTTGGGAAGTGTTCATAAGCCCACACCTATTCCAATGTGAAGTAATAAGTTTTGTTTCTAAATTCACGATAAAAGTACATATGAACAATATACATAATAACATAAGTTTAAGAAAAAATTTACCTGCAGTAGTGTGAAATTCCCGACAAATTTGTTGGTTTTAGCCTTAGAGGCCTTTCTCATCTCCATCATCAAATGTGCCATTACCGCGGTGCCCCAAGAATATCCATAAAAATCTTCCAACGGATCCAAATTGAAGGTAGTTCGCACACTAACCTGTTGCCATTGGTGTCGGGGAATACCCTAGTGCCCAAGATGTATAACAAAAAGGAGAGGCGTATAACGAATTTGTTTAGGGTCCCATCCATCCTCCAAACTTCTTTTCTTTGTGTTTTCAAATTTCTTCTTAAGCAGCGTCAATTTGATTGTCTTTGTCTTACCAGACGTGGATTCATAAAAGCTCTCCATAGAAGTTTTATAGTCCCAACCAAACAGCTTGTTAGTCAGAACGTGCAACGTCGACCATTCTAGGTCCATAGACTCAACACCTTCTGCAATTGATTTTACGATAACATTCAAGCCTAGAATGTTCTGAGAATCTTCAGGGATGAAGGTCATCTCCCCAAAAGGGAAGTGCATGGTATCGGTTTCACCATGATACCTTTCGACGAAGCAATTGTGAGCGAGAATCGGGATTCACATAATTTTCAACCAAAGCATATAGACCAGTATCCTTTACTATTGTTTGGACCTCTTCACATTCCTCGGACAAATCCCAACCATCCGCGGCTTGGTTTCGGTAAACACGCACAGCCTTCTTATGATCCTACAATTAGGAGAGACAATACAATTAAGAGATTTTACATAAATACACAACAATACATATGTACAAGATAGAAAATGCTTACATAGGTTTGATAGATGGTACGAGCCCACGAGTGCTTGTATCCAAATAGTGTTTTTGGTTCCGGAGCTTCGCCCCAAATTCTACCACGTTGAAGATCAGGTATCATGTCATTAATATGAGGAAGGTGGGAACCTTTAACTTTCACTTTGACGTTGCCCTTCTTGTCATTTCCTTGTGTTGGTTGTTGACTTGGGCCACCAACTTCGCTTTGGCTTGCTAATTGACTTTCCTCTTCATGTTGTTCATCTTGATCATCATGCTCACGGTTCGCAAATCCACTACGGTCACTACCACTATCCCAAATTATCCCTCTTGTACCAGCCCCTAAACGTATCTTACGGCCTTCATCTTTCCCTCGAGGAGGCAGAGACTGAGGAGTATCAAGACCGTCCTTCCTTCTTCTCTTAGTGACAGCATCTTTATTTTTTGTTTTGTTGGCTTCATTTGCTTTTGACCTATATCGTAAGCACACGGAAAGCAATGAATATAAGACAACTCATCTTCAGTTTTAGTACCGGCATTGACTACCTTTAACTAAACCACGCCGGACTAATGTTTAAGCAGATACTATCGATCGTGTCTGGGGTACCAACTACGGCATACAAAGGCAACCTAAAATCTATGCCGGTATTTTTGACAGTTTTCCTGTATGTTTTAAGTCCACTACCGGCATTCTCGAATTATTATAAAAGAATACCGGTACCAAAAACCGGCATGTAATGAAACCAAAAATCAATGCCGGTACTGGTGTCAAATTCATAAACTCTCCTGTATGTTTTAAGTCCACTACCGGCATGCACAAATTATTATCAAACACTGCCAGTACTAAAAACCGTCACTGTATTCATCCTAGATTGAATGCCGGTAGGGAAAATTCTGTTTCTGGTTAATCTGGGGTTGGAAACCGGTATTGTATTCATCCTAGATTGAATGCCGGAACACAAAACTGGCATTGTATTCATACAAATATCAGTGTCGGTACTCTCTGAAACTAAACTGTTTGAGTTAGGGTTCGCGATTCTAACCTAAACCCATTGCTATAGATCGATTGAAACACCTACAAAGTAGTTTAAAATCACTTACCTTCTCACAGAAGCCATATTTCTGAGTAGTTGATTGTCCGAGAACGTTGCTTCGTCGTCCTCTTGCTCTTGAGCAATCTTAGAAATTCTTTCTGCCTATTTTTGTTGAGCAATCGATGATGTTGAGTTCGATTGGGTATTTGGTTTCTTTCGTGGAGGCATTGTTTATGATGCGGGTTGGTTAATCGACGAAGAAATTTTTGAATCGACGATTAATCGACGAAGAACAGATGAAGAACGATGAAGAACGATGAAAAAAAATTTCAGAACACCCTAGGACAGTGCCGGTACTGAATTGAGAATGGAGGAGATAAGAATTTGGTTTTTGATTTTAAGTTTTAGGGGAAGGGTAGTATAGTCTTTTCATAATATTTTTTAATTAACCAAAGGGTATTTTAGTATTTTCATACCCATAAATCACCCCTTAACACACACCATGGGTTGGGAGAAGTAATCAATATCCCCCAATTTCGCATTCTTCTTTTTCCTCTGAATCATTGTCTTTTAATCAGTGAGCTAAATTGTTTTTTTTTTTCTGTCATATATTTGTTTTGTGTTTTTGTTGTATGGACACTATTTATGCGATTATGTACCCAAAAGCAACTTATAAAAACAAAGTTTTTGTCTAAGAAAACGGTTATCATATTTAAGAGAAATTTCAAACGTAATTACAAAATATCAATGTCGGCATTCTGATGGAAAAGAACATTAGAAGTCATGACATCTTTGAAATTTTCAAATTTAGAACATCATAACACAATGATGGATTTAATAACAAGAAAATGAT
Organism: Papaver armeniacum; assembly: GCA_023531295.1. Taxonomy (NCBI): domain Eukaryota; kingdom Viridiplantae; phylum Streptophyta; class Magnoliopsida; order Ranunculales; family Papaveraceae; genus Papaver; species Papaver armeniacum. Next base: position 713,875 of record JAJJWW010014143.1, read on the forward strand.
CATATATAGTTTTGGCTCTACTTCCAAAAAATATTTTATTTATTTCCATCCATAACTAACACACAATAGAAATTGAAAAGCAAAATGTAACGATTTCACAACTTGAGTTTTAATTTTAAAAAAATTTAAAAAATACCATAATTCTTATGCATACCTGAAACATTAGTGCGATGGTGATACAAAACATGGATATAACACATGCGTAATACCATAACATGCCCAAGGGACTGAACGTTTCTTGGTGAATTTCATGTATCGATCATATGCCTTCTTTTTCTCCAGATATTTTGGGGTCAACTATTTCTTATTCTTCATAAATTATTTCTTCTTAGTTGCGTCTATTTTCTTATGTTATTGCTCAGATTGAAATTTTTGTTACCTTTAATAGGTTTTTTCTCTCAAGATTTAATAAAAGTGTATTGAGAATAATGTAGAAAACAATCTATTGTGTACAGTTAGAGCATTGCTCGGGTACCCACCAAGTGTTGGTATGTCAAGTTTGGTTGTCATATTTTAGTTCCAAAACTCAAAGTTGTTTAATTTGATTACTAGAGTCAACTTCGCTAGGTTAGACTAGAAACATAGAAATGTTGAGATTCGTACTTGTTATTCATGAAGAACCCAAAGACACATCATCATCAACAAACATATCATCCTTAAGTTCGAGGTTAGTAACAACAGACTTTCCTTGACTTGTTTTATTTTTATTTTTATCTTTGTTCTTTCAAGTCAGTATTTACTTGTCCAGTATTGGTGTCTAGATCATTATATTATGATCAAAGTATTAAGGAAATATATACTACTCCCTCTATCTTTTCTTATTGTCTTCTATTATATTTTGGTATGTCTTTTTCATTTGTCCGCTCTGTTTATAGACATTGTTAGAGCATAGCTCGGTTGAACCCACCAAGCATTGGTATGTCAAGTTTGGTTGTCATATTTTAGTGAATCAAAACTCATTTAAAGAGTCATTTCATTATTTACTAGAGTCAATTCGTATAGGTTAGCCAGAAAGTTACTAGGATATGAGACTTACAAGTATCACGTGAAGACTTGAAGAATGTGAAGAAGTAAAGAGTTACAACGACGACATCATCCTTCCTCTTGAGGTTAGTAATATTTGACTTGAACTATTTCCTAACGTATCTTTCAAGTCATGGATATTGAAAACATAACTGCTAAGCTGTGAATGATTATACTCTTGTTAGACATAGTATTAAGGAATTACAACACGAAGTATAACGTCTATCTTTTGAACTTTGTATATAAGACATCGACATAATCGTATGAATGCTATTGTGATTCTGTATGGGTATGGGTGAATATTTCGTCCTAGGAAACAATGTTTTACATTCGTTTAAAGGAAGTACAATTCATAAACTTGTTTTGTGAATTGAAAGGGAAATTGCTAGGCTTATTGGTATGGTTATTCATTGCAAATCTTTGGATTACCAATATGTATGTTTAGTATAACCGCTCATAACTTGTTTATGTATCTTGGTAAAACTATTCACAATGCCTGACTTTTGTATTGGTATGACTTTTATTTGTGAAACCGATCTTAAGTAATCACCTGAGATGGTATGATCGATATATTGTAATTGGTATGACCAACTCTAGACATTGGGGAACCGATCCTAGTAAGAGGTGCAACCAATCACTAGCATGTGGAATCAATCCTTGTAAGAGGTACAACAAGTCTTAGTAACCGATCCTATGACTTGTGCAACCGATTACAAGTTAAATACCATAATTATGTGGTAACCGATCCTAGTACCTAGTTAACCAATTTTTGGAAAGCTAGTGTGACCGATCATGGTACCCACATGGAGGTAGAACTGAAACTTGTTTTGGTAGAACCGTGAAACCCATTAATGGTGATTTGATGGGATAATCAATCAAATAGTTCTTGGAAGTCAGATGAACCAATTCTAAACTCGTTTGGAAGTGTGGCAAATCGGTTCCAAGATTGTAAATATGAAAAAAGATTTACAAAGTAAAGATGTCGACATACTTTGAACATGTCCAATAACTCTTATCTTTTATTGTTCAAAGATATTCCTTAATAGCTAAAGGAGAATCCCGGATCGAAATAAATTGAGAATCTTTTAATTAAGGTTTTTTAGTTTTATATGCTTTTAATTTCCAGCAATTAAAATGCATATCTTTATAAACTAAAAATTGGTAATGTGCATTTACTAATTGGAGATTTTCTACTGAGATTTCGGTCAATATTTGGACAGAGCATTTCCATGAATTATGAAAACTGAATTTGGAAATATATTGCATATCTTGAGAATATTTTCGGTTTTGGAAATTTCTTGGTGTCCAAACTTCATTGGTCTATAAATATTGAAGTTTGCATTTCGAGCAAACTAATCCCCAGGACTTGACAAAACTACCTAGTTGTGTTATTCTTTGGTGGAGCCGTCTATTCGGAGAGAAAAGTACCATAATTAGGCGAAATCTCTTATGACCGCTCGTTTGAAAGACTTCTTTGGGATTGGGAAGCTCTACAAGTACCGTCGGTGGGAAACTAGATAATTACAGTTTATTATTAGTTTTTGATTGATTTGATTGACTAACGGTTGTTGAACTTTGATTGCACCTATTTTGTTTATGCTTTAGAATCTTCTCTTCTGATATAAGATTCACTCAAACTAGATCGAAGTGTCGACGGGAATCTTTAGACTGTTTGTAGATCTAAAGACGTCTTGTGATAATCCGTTGTTAACAGACTTCGTTCTGTGTGTGATTGATCACAAGAGATTCAAGTTGTTTGTGTGCAGGTGTTTATTGAAGATCTAAAAGATTTGAAGACAAAGAAGATTTCTTATTTGAGTTCATAATCTTTGGTGTGCACAAAACTTGATCGGCTGGGGATCCAACTATAATCGGTTTATCTTTGTGATAACCATGATTGATTAGTTGAGTAGATCGGCATCAATAAATTTCTTTGTGATTAAGAGTATTGACTGCATAGTCTAGACAATTACTTTGGTAGTTGTTAAATAGATTGATCTAAGAAGCTGACAAAGGAGTTTATTGGGATAAACGGAAGAGCCTTTTGTCAAACCCATATCACGTTGTTTGGAAAGAGTTGTTAACGAACAGATTTGTTGTTCCTATACTGTTTGGAATACGAACCAAAGGAATTGTTCCAAGTGCGTGACTTATTGCAAGTTGGAGGCGCAGGGATACAGACGGAACTAGGTGAACTATAGGTTTAGTTGCTTGGTCTCAACTATACGATGTTGGTTTAGATTTTGTATAGCGGCTTAATCCCGAGAGTATTCAATTCGGACAAGGTCAGGTTTTTTTTCGCATTTGCGGTTTCCTCGTTAACAAAATCTTGTTGTGTCTTTTACTTTTCTATTTCCGCAATTATAATTGTTTTATTATAATTAGAAGTAAAATACACAAACTTTAATTCCTAATTACTTGATAGCAATCCTATTGTGTTTGGTTAAGTCGGAATCTATTATCAAGTAATCATACTTTGTTGGTGTATGTTCTCGATCTTGTATTCATAGTCAATCACGCAAGTAATCTTGTTGTCGTATTGTCTCGATCTCGTATCCATAGACGATCACACGAAGTGTGAATTGATTAGTTGTGTTGTCTCGACTCAGTCCATAGACAATCGCTTTCGGAGAAATGACTTATAGGAAAAGTTTTAGATTGAGGTATAATTGGGTACCCTCGTCTTTTCAGACATATTTGAGTCCAAATTTGTGCACCGGGGTGCACATTCCGGCCATGCTCATTGGATGACTTTTCTACCGCAAAACCAGTTTTATATCCAGAACCTCATCATCGTTTGCCGATTTTTCCAGAACCTCATCATCGACAACCACATGGCAATCCATCACCATCAGCACATATGTTTATCTCATAATCAATATAGAGTTGTAATGTTGATTAATAGAACCACAAAGATGAATCAAATCTCTTTTACTAAGGAAATATTCTTTTTGAATCAGTGTATATAAGGTTTCTGATAAAGCAATTTTTGCCAAATATGTTAGATTATTTGTTCACGAATTTCACATTTTCTAGGAAAATTTATGACAAAAACATATAAAAAACCCTAAATTCTACATTGGAATTTTTGAGACTAAGAGGACCCTGAAACTGAAATCCAATTCAATCAACGACATCTCCTTCTTTCCTTGTTAAACAGATTTATAGAGAGCAGAGCTTAAGGAATGTATTAACTTTGATTACCTGTTCATGCGTGTCTTTGATATCAGGAAAGTGAATAGCACTTGTGATATGATCAAAACATGATTATGATTTGACAGAATTCTTAGATCGCTATTTTAATCAAATCTAAAATTAGGTTTAATCATTTATTTTAGAGTTTATTGTTCGCAACTTTGATTAGGATGTTAAGGAATGATCGTAAACTTCTCAATTTTTTTTCTTCCAATAATCGTAAACTTATATTATTTGTAAATCACCCTAGAGAAAATAGAAAAGTCGAAGTTAAAAACAAGAACGAAAAAAGAGGCGGTTTATGCCGATTTATCAACCAATAGCTATGGCCGGAATGTGCACCCCGGTTTTAAAGGGGTGCACAAATTTGGACTCGACATATTTTCTCATTAAACTATCAAATATACCCTCACATTTTATAATTATAAAATCATTTTTAACATAAACTCAATTCAAAAAATCTTAAATAGTATTTCCATATATAAACAAACAAATATATTTAATATTTTTCCTATTAATCTCCATTCCCTTTTTAATAATAATATTCATGGCTATAAGATTATTAATAAAGCTTCTACTTATTGATATAAAATCACATTCTTTAAATATAAGATCACATACTCAAAATATAATAAACTTACCCCATATACATGTTATTTTCTTTTAAACCTTTCCAAAAATAATAAACTTACCCCATATACATGTTATTTTTAATTTTAGTAATAATATATCATTTAATAAGGGAAGTCATGACATTTCCTATGGTCTCCTTCATATTTTGACTTAGTCAAATAGGACAGATAAAATAATATGGAGGGAATAGTTGTTTCATACAACTTTAGCGGATGGTGTTACAAAGTATAGTTTATTTACGAACTTCGTGAGTTACATTAATTGGTAAATTATTTGGTGTATTGAACTTCCAAATGAATTGAACTCTTGGGATTATGATTGAAAGTAATATCATAAACATTATACATGAAGTAGATTTGTGAAACACTATTTCGTAAGTGAAAATAAATTCAGGACCGATAGATCGACCCCAAGTTTATGACTGATGTTGTTTTAATTGTTGTTGTAAAGTAGTAAGAAAGATGTCGTTCACTCAGACTTGTGAAGATTCAATTTTAGATTCAAATTCAATAGAAAACTTACGAAGTTGTTATCAAGATTATAAAAAGCACCGAAACTCAGGATTCCACCATTGACCAATTAAGTGATTCAATCTAATCAATATTCATGCAATTCTTTGTGTTTGAAGTGATTATAATTTATTGCCTCTAGTAGATTTTCGAAGTAATAATTGTATTCATTAAGCATGAAACATCAAAAGTCTTAAACTAAGCATGCTCCATCAAAACGAATCACAATCATTCAATAAAAATCAATTTTCCAATATTAGTTTCATGCAAATAATCATAAAAGAAATTGCAAGAATTAATTAAAATAGAAATATACCACTCTTCATGGAACAATGGCTTCCTCCGTCGCCTCGGCTAAGGGGTTTAGCTCCTCATATTATTCACGTGCTCAAAATAGGTGTTCATAGATCAAAAGTGTGAAAAATAAGAGAAAACTAATAAAGCGACGAGTTTTAATGAGATATAATTATTCTGAGAACTCATTTATTCTGAAGAAACCATTGTTATAATTTGTTGCAAACTCGAACTATTTGTTGGAAAAATCGTTACAAAGCTAATGAATTTGAAAGTAAAGGTCACGGTTTCTGCGACTTTGTTTTAGTGCTGTTTTTTGTTCTTCTTCCTCCTCTCGCCTGTGAGTTGTGAAATCGTCTCTGCAACTCCTCTGCACCTCTCTGCTAGTACCCAAAGGTCTCGACCCCCTCTTATGGCTTCTACCAACTCCTTATATACACAACAGGCCCTCAATCCTCGATATAAATCCGAGAATAACTCGGTTTTGTTTCTCCAAAAGATACGGAGTTTCCTTCCCTCTGTGGCCTCCCTTACGTGTATTCCCTGGATTTCCTAAACTTCCCAAACTCTTTCTAGAAATAAGACAGGAAATAACAGGGAAGATAATGTCATAACTTCCAACAAAAACTCCAAATTTCCTGTGACTTTCTCACCACCTCTGTTTACTTCCATACTCGGTTTATTCATTGTTATTCGTAGATAAGATCATTACCGAGCCTGCTTAACCTTATCAGGCCTATCACAGTCCAATCCAGCGAACAAGTCCGAGCAAACACTCCTCAAAATCAATCCAAAACCCGGTAATCTTCTCCTCCCCTGTTTAACTTCATTTCGATGATCCAGCCCAATTTCGTTGAGTCAAATACCCATGCTCACTCTGTTCATACCATAAAAGTCCATCCCAATCAAATGTAGTGATTGAATCTATCAAAATCACGTCCAAAATCCAATCCAGAAGTTAGCAGGTGAGCAGTTTTTTTGAACGTGACATTTCCCGCCAATTTCAATTTGCACGTAAAGAAGGTGAAGTCCCCCTAACAGAAATGGGGGTGCAAATAGCAAATGGATACCCCTTAGTAATTGAGTGTCCCTTATCCAAAATGAGGGTCCGAATAGCAGGTGTCCTCCGAAGGTGTCTTTAGCAACTTTTCGAGCCGATTTTTCCAAAAATATTTATTGGCGAAAAATACCTACACACACATAAAACACCATAATAAGTACAAAAATGAGCACTATCAATATAAAGAATCGAGACAAATTAGACACAAAAATGTGTCTATCAAATACCCCCAAACCTATTATTTGCTAGTCCTCGAGCAAAAATAAAATAAAAATAAAATCCTAACTCACTGTCGCAGGCATCGTCGATTGCATTTAGCGTATGCAATAAGCCTTTAAACCCCTAGGTGTCCCTAGTGGCCGAGTTATAGTCTCGGGAGGGTTTACCAGAGGTGTACCCACAAAACCTTTTTCTCCAGACCCTAACTATCTACGTAGAACCTTGGAAGGCACTAAAGAATCTCCTTGGTTGGCATACTTATTTATTACAGGAGGAAGTACCCTGATGCGAAATTCCAATTGTTGTACACGAGTTTGCACTCAAGCATACTAAAACTCATATAAAGTGACAGAGCTCTACTCAGATAGTTTCTGGACATCATAACTGGAGTCAACCAATCACATGGATAGATTATGAGATGGATATAGAAAAACGTAGATGGTTTTGATGTTGACTAAGGTGAACGGTGTTTCTCATATCTGTCTGAAGGCCACTGCCAAAACGAACCTATCCTAATGGACTGAGATACTGGTCTAGACTAATATCAACACACTGGCGTATACAATAGAAACAGTGGTCGATAATCCTAACTCTAGGTCAACTCAGCTGGCATATACAAGGGTACTAGTGGTTGACTTTATTGAATTTATTCCGGTTGGTCTGATGGTCTGGTCTCAATTTTTTTTTTTTTTTCAACTTTTTTTTTTCAACTTTTTGGTATCTCAATCACTCTATTTCACCCTAGCAGTGGTAACAACTTGAATCGTGAGCCCCACCTAATCACTTAGAGAAACATATTTCTAAGGAAAACAAAATAAAAATAGAAGTGAAAAGGATTCAACGAGATATGGCGAAACTACCATGTTTTTTCTTTAATTCTAACACCTGAGCTCTGTGCTTTTATGAATAGACTCTTTAGATGTTTCCATCTAATCAGAATAGTTCCTCAACTCCTACAACCAAAATGCTTCCATCCACTTAGATTGGTTAGTGCCATCCTTAATAAGCATAAATTTCTAGGCTCTGGAGTTTATTTATCGCAACTAAAAAGTTTCTCCCATACCCCCAAACTTAAATCTAACATTGTCTCAATGTTCTAAAGATGAAATTAAAAGCATGAACAAGGAGAAACTGTTACCATTTAAAGCAAAAGAGATAAGGAAATATATTACCGTGTCGCATGGATGTTGGGTTACCTCCCAAGAAGTGCTAAGTTTAAAGTCTTCAGCCAGACGTTAAATACCACAAATGGCTAATACCTTTTCAAATCATATATCAATAGTCGAAACAATTGTGGGTCAACCAAATCAAATAAAACTGCCACAATTATGAGACAACTGCACCAAATAATAAAAATAAACAGACAGAGCACATCCTCATCCAAGGTTTCCTGCAAGACAACTGGGTTTTTCTGTGGTGCCCACTTTGGCTTCATATGAGTATCTTGATAAACGGATTTACCCAAATAACGAGTCTCAAATAGCTGGATTTCCTCCTGGATAGTATCAGGAGGATCGGGTTGTGGAGTCGGAAGAGACTCGGGTAATACCTCAGACACACTAGGCTCGAGTCCCAAGTTAGGGACTTCCAATGAGGATACTTGACGTTCACTACCCCCAAACTTAGGGTAATCACTACTCTTCGTAAGACCTTTAACTATAGCTTGAATTTCCGGATCCTCAGAGTATTTAAAATACTCAAAAGCTTCTTCTAGTTCTCTACCCCCAAACTTAGGGTCAACATAACTCTCAGAAAGACCTAATACTATTGCCTAAATTTCTGGGTCTGTAGAGTCCTGAAAATGTTCGAGAGCTTCTTCTAGTTCTAAAGTCTGGCAATCTATCTGACCTAAGAGAATTGTCTCATCAAATTCATCCAAAAAATCACCAAACAAATTGTCATCCCAATTGCCCTGAACTAGATCTTGAACTAAAGTGCTAATCATATTCACTTCCTCTAAATTATCAGAAGGTTGTCTAGTAACATTAAAGACATTTAGTTCAGTGGTCATATTACCAAAGGATAAGTTCATAAGTCCTGTCCTACGAGTTGATACTTGACATTAGACGTGGTTAAAAATGGGCGACCTAAAATTACCGGTATTTGATTCTGGGTAAGGGACGGAGGTTGTGTATCTAGGACTACGAAATCCACAGGATAAATAAACTTGTCGACCTCAATAAGAACATCCTCTATCACACCACGAGGAATTTTAATGAGACCTATTAGCTAAGCTGCAGTGTTATCTTGGTAGGTTTCAATTCACCAAGTCCTAGTTTGTAAGTACACTTGGTACGGAAGTAAGTTCACACTAGATCCTAAGTCAAGTAAAGCTTTCTCTACCCTGTGTTTTCCTATCGTGCAAGCAATCGTAGGGGCACAGGTCTTTATACTTAGGAGTTGTGTTGTTACGAATGATCGAACTTACATGACTAGCTAAAAAGGCTTTTTAGGGACACTAAGCTTTCACTTTCGCGTACACATATCTTTAAGGAATTTGGCATAAGCCGGAAGTTGCCTAATTGCTTCTAGTAACGGAAGGTTTATGGTAACTTTCTTAAAAACCTCCATTTTGTCATTAAAGTTGGATTCACTCTTTGTTGGTACTAATATTTGTGGAAATGGGGCTCTATGCATAAAATAGGGCCTCTCGGGAACCGAATTGGCATCATCGAGAGATTTTATCGGTCCCTCGGCTATGGATGGTCCCGAGGGGGTGTTCTGATATGCTCACTATCGGGCATGGTTACACGATTGTCTACTACTCTACCACTCCTAAGGGTTCTAATTGAATTCAACTGTTGTAATGGTTTTGCACCTATTTCATAAACTCCTCTAGGGTTGTGTTGTGTTTGACTAGGGAACCTTCCGTTATCTCTTTCACTTAAAGTCTTAGCTATTTGACCTATTTGAAGTTCTAACTTAGCAAGAGTCTGAGCATTAGTTTGAAAGTTCTGCTTGGTTTCCTGTTCAAAACTAACTTGGATCTCTAACATTTCCTGGCTCTGTGCTAACATATCCTGGATCTTTCTTAATATACTAAGAGATTCCTCTAAGCTAGTCATTTTATTCTCCGAAGGGTTCTGAAACTGAGCTGGACCTGGAGAGTTCTTATTGTAACCAAAACCTGGGGGAACATTTGAATTACTAAGCGGACCTTGACTCTGGCCCTTAGACCACGAAAGGTTCGGATGGTTTTTCCAACCAGGATTATAGGTTTCTGAATATGGGTCAAATTTCTGACGGTTGTCAAATCTAGTGTTATTATACAGAACATTGGCTTGCTCTTCATTATTCTGACCTTCCCAAAAAGGCTCCACCCGACTACTAGTGTGACCCAATTCTAAAGCTTCTAACCTTTTAGCTATTGCTGCAATTTTGGCATCTGATTCATAGCCTCCTTCTACCCTATTAACGTTTTCTCTGCCTAGAAGAATTGTTTTCTGGGGTACCCTACTATTTTCCCATTGTTGGGTCTTTTCGGCGATTTCATGCAAATATGTCATCGCCTCATCAACTGTTTGGTTTTCAAACCCACCTGTACACATAGATTCTACTGTGGTCGTAGTGGAATAATCTAAACCCTCATAAAGGATCTGAACTAACCTAACCTTTTCTAAACCATGATGAGGACATTGGGCTAATAAATCATTGAACCTTTCCAAATACCTATACAAAGATTCTCCCTCTTGTTGAGAAAACGTGCAAATTTGCGTCCTAATAGACGATGTTTTGTGCCTAGGGAAAAACTTGTTCAAAAAGGCAGATGTAAGTTGTTCATATGTTTCAATTGAACCAGAAGCCAAACTATATAGCCACGATTTAGCTTTATCTTTCAAGGAAAAAGGGAATAACCTAAGTTTCAAAGCATCGTCATCAAGGTTTCTAATCTTTAGGGTACTACAAATTTCCTCAAAGTCCCTAACATGAAAATAGGGGTTTTCATTTTATTTCCCTAAGAAGATTGGGAGTAGCTGTAAGGTCCCAGGTTTAAGTTCATAAGTTGCTTCCATTTACTAACTTTGATACACGAGGGACGAGTAGTCCTATTCGGGTTCAACAAAGCTTTCAAAGTTGCCATTTGGCACTATCGGAATATTAGGGATTGTCTCCCCAAACGGACGTTCAAAAACGGACTCTTCAAAAATCGGACTTTCTAAATTGAGGTAATCGAGACGCTTAGAACTACTAGGTTTCTCTTTAACAAATCTACCTAGGGCGTCTCTTTTACGTTCCGGCATGCAAACGAATAAGGAAGGGGAATCTATGCAATCACGAAACAAGGCTGACTCAACCAAATCAAACGTATTGATTTCTAGCAAACAAAAAGCATGATGGCTCCACTTAGATTGTTTCTAGACCAGCTTCTAATCCTTCGAAAGGGAATTCGTTACAATTTAAGCAAACCCCTCTGGAATCAATCCGAGTCAAAGTAAGTTGAATAGAGGCGAGGAAGCTCGGTGGAGCTTTGATACCCAAGGCCTCACCGGAATTACAAGGCGGAGCAGTCACGCATTCAACTCACAGAAACCATCATGAACTTCGAAGTATATGCTTAAAAGAGTAACCAATATTTTTCGAATGACTTTCCTATTAAGCTCGTTACCCTATCGTCCTTGTTCTAGTCAGTATTTTAAGCTTAGGTTCGCGTTTGGTATCGTTTTCCTAAGGCGGGCAAGAAGAGAACGGTGATGAAATCCGAACCCTTATCTTATATGGCCAGTCCTTGCCCTTTACTAGGAAATTAAAGCAGCCGTATTCAAGTCCTTAGCATATATGCAAACGAAGGAGTCCAGTAACTCGCTGACAAGGGATTCGCGAGTGTTTAGAATCTTACCTCCCGTTCCAGACGGGGGATGAATCGGTTGTAGTCGACTCGGGCCACTGACTCCTATGTCAGTGTACGAACCCAAGGTGCGAGACAATATCGTAATTGTCCTCCTTCTCTGCAAACAGTTTATATTTAAGACTACCCTTCTGTAAGGTTTAAAAATAATGTCCAAAGTCCCAAAAGTGTCCAAAAAGTCCAAAAAGAAAAGAAAAATTACAAATAATAAAATAATAATAAACCCTAATACAATTTTCAAAAAAAAAACTAAAAACTAAATAAAAATAAAATTCTTTGTCTCTTCCTCGTTTCTTTTCGCTTTGTCTTTGACTCCAAGTCTTTAGTTAATCACCAATATCTTTGGCTCAAATTTCTTTTTGATCCAATATCCAAACCTGTAACCAAAACACAAATACCCAAGAAAACGTAAAATATAACAAAAGAATAAAAATCACTAAAAACCTAAAAACAAATCTAAAAACAAGTCCGCATCGGCGGCGCCAAAAATTGATGTTGTTTTAATTGTTGTTGTAAAGTAGTAAGAATGATGTCGTTCACTCAGACTTGTGAAGATTCAATTTTTGATTCAAATTCAATAGAAAACTTACGAAGTTGTTATCAAGATTATAAAAAGCACCGAAACTCAGGATTCCACCATTGACCAATTAAGTGATTCAATCTAATCAATATTCATGCAATTCTTTGTGTTTGAAGTGATTCTAATTTATTGCCTCTAGTAGATTTTCGAAGTAACAATTGTATTCATCAAGCATGAAACATCAAAAGTCTTAAACTAAGCATGCTCCATCAAAACGAATCACAATCATTCAATAAATCAATTTTCCAATATTAGTTTCATGCAAATAATCATAAAAGAAATTGCAAGAATTAATTAAAATAGAAATATACCACTCTTCATGGAACAATGGCTTCCTCCGTCGCCTCGGCTAAGGGGTTTAGCTCCTCATATTATTCACGTGCTCAAAATAGGTGTTCATAGCTCAAAAGTGTGAAAAATAAGAGAAAATGTAGGATCGGAATATCGCGACATCAATACTTCGCGAGATATATAAACGACGATATCGCGAAAGTGTCGCAAATGAGTAATATAAATGACGTAACGAATGACGGCAGCCAGAACACGAGGAAAATATGAAAATATGGCGAAGTTCAAGAGTGTCGCGAGATTGTATACTTGTACACTTGCGATATCTCGCAAACCATTCCCGAAAATAAAGGACAGCTTAGCTGTCATCCACTATGTACTACCCTATATAAAGGGTTGAGTCAGTCTGTTGTAGGAGAGTTCTTTTTGAATTGTTAAGCAAGTCTTGAGGAGAGAGAAAGTTTTAGAGTGATTGTAATTCTTTAACTCATTTCTATTTCCTATTGTAAAGATTCAAGTATTCAATCAATAGAAATCATAATCATTCATCTTAAAATGACTTAATTGTGTAAATTCTAGTGAGGGGTGTAGTGTAGGATTTCCTGCAACTACATATTGGCGCTAGAAACAGGGAGTGAGTAGAGATAAACCTTGTGAATTGAAAGAATCAGGAGTAACAAGAAAGAAATTTCATATAATTTTCAACAACTTACTGAAATTGAGAAATGGCTAGAAGAAGGAATGCACCAGAACAACCAACAACTGTTAGGAGAAGCAGGAGATTAGCTGGAGAAAGGAGAAATGAAATAGGTGAACCATCAAGAATAAACGCAAGAAATAGAGAAGAAGGTCAAATTCAACCACCAATTCAACCAGCACCGAATAGAGTAATAGATTATAATAGGGTGAGTGTGCATACATGGAGATCAGATTCTACGAAAGAAAGAGAAGAAATGCAAAAATTGATAAATAATGGACAAGAGGAGAGAAATCGAGAAGAAATGGGAGAAACAATTCATGGAAATGAAGAAATCGCAGCATTAGAAACTTTGAGGCAAACAATACATGAAGAAAGGTGGTTAGAAGCGGAAGAGCGTGCAAATTTAACAAGGAAAAACCATGAGCTAAGAATGGAAAATATGAGGTTGCAGAATAGAAGGTCGAGAAGTAATACCAGGTCAAGATCAGGATCGATTAGAGATGATACGAGGAGAACATTACCTGTAGAAAATGTTAATGAAGAAAATCTAGAAAGAGAGCCAAATCTCGGTGAAGGATCTTTGCGAAAGAAGGGAAGTGGTGTGTATTCCACGTCCCGAGATTTTGAGAATGGCCAAAATGACGGAAATCAAGAAAATAGGCTGCAGAATAATCCAATTGGTGAAGAAAATCAGGAAGAAGGAAGAAGAATACTACATGGGAGAGAAACACGGAGGAAACAAAAAGAGATTGAAGATGACATCGAAAGACATTATATTGAACAAGCGCGTCTAGCTTGCGAAAGGGAAAGATTAAGAGTAGAAATGGAAGAACGAGAATTGGAGGAAGCAATTCGACAGAACAATCATGACAATCGAGAAAGAAGGCGCGAGCAAAATCGCAACAATGGAAATATCAATGAAGAATATGAAAGAGTACAAAGGAGAACCGATATACAACCAAGAAGAGAAAATGATAGATATAATGGTGTGCGAATTCGTGAACGAGATGAAGGAGAAAGTCACAGAGAAAGAAGAGAAGAAAATGCTGAACAAGAAAGCCAAAGTAGACATGAAAGCAGAAGGAGAGAGGCAGAGCTAAAAAGACCAATAAATTCGAACCCTGATGTAAATGAACAAATCTTAAGAGAATTGGCAGAGATGAGAGGAATGTTGAACAATAAAAGGGGAGGAGGAAGAAGACAATTGGATGAGGCCATCGAAGAAGCTGCGAAAACCCCTTTTACACTAGAGGTGCAGTGAGGAGGAATACCCCCAAAGTGCAATTTACCTGCATTAACCAGCATTTTATGGAACAACTTGCGCAATACAACACATCAAAGCGTATGTGAGATGTATGCTACAATGGGAAAATCATGACGCCATACTGTGAAAATATTTTGCATCAAGTTTAACGGAGAAGCCTTTGAAATGGTTTGAGGGTTTACCAAGAAACACAATCACGTCATTCAACCATTTACAAGCTATATTCTTAGGGGCATATATAAGTAACAACTCCTCGCGACCAAGAATTGAAGATGTATTTGGGCTGAAACAAAGATTTGGTGAAAGTTTGAGACACTTAACTGTGAGGTGGAAGATAATGTGTAGTGAAATGGTTGCGCGAGTGGACGAAAGATATCTTATTCTATCATTTATAAACGCTATGTTCGCAACCAATTTGTTATATATTCAAATTTTTAGAGTCAAGAATACAATTACAATGACTGAGTTGCGAGAACTTCAGGAGGAATATATTTCTCTAGAAGAAAGGCAAAATGAGATGGAATCATACCCAGTTGCAAATACAAATTCAAATGCTGCGAATGCAAGCTTATTACCCAAATTGATAAACACAGTAGCGAGTACTTCGCAAGGGCAACAAGAAAGGGTAATAGATGATGGACAGCCAAAGATAGTAGCCATGGGAAGCCGTGATCAGGAAGAATTTGAAAGAGAAAGTAACTACTACAACCGTGGCGGCAATAACAAAATCCAAAGACTTGATCATCCGCAAGAAACTTATGGAGGTCGAAGGCAGAATTATCATGGAGGGCAGCGAAGCCACAGAGTAGTATGGGAGGAAATCAAAATGCCACCACTAAATACTAGTGTGGAAAAAATATGGGAAGCTATACTCTTGATGGAAAACATACCTGCACCATGGAATATGGGGAATGAGCCACCACCAAGTGATAGAAGCCACGAGTTCTGTTCTTACCACCGCTTTCATGGACACCTAACAAATGACTGCAGAAATATAAAAAGAATCATCCTCAGAATGATTGACCAAGGAAAGCTGAATCATTTTCTAAAAAGTGAAGAGAAGGTTCAACCGTTACCACCACCGCCAGATTTGCACAAGACAAACTCAGCAAAAGGGAAAGAAACATTCGTAATAGAAGTTGGAACGAAAGCGAAAAATTTGTTTTGCAACTCCATTATACATTCATACCGAGCAATTGAAGATTTTCATGATAATGTTCTCAGTAGGGTTTTTGCGAGGGATGCTGATAATAGAGAAGTGATGAACATTGCGAAGGCATCGCAGTTAAAATAATGGCAAATGCAGATTATTTCTTTCACTGCATAAGAGATTCCTAAAGGCAGAGAGACGCATGATAGCCCATTGGTCGTCAAATTGGAAATTAATCCAAAACCTGTAGATGGCGAAGATGATGAAGCAGAAAATTCCTGGGCGATCAATAGAATCTTAATTGATACGGGGAGCTCAGTGAACATTCTCTTTTACCATACTTACAAGACTATGGGTGGGAAGGATGAAGAGTTGATACCTTCGACATATAAAATATACGGTTTCAATGGCACAAATGAATAAGCCTAAAGGAGAAGTTCATATGAGAATACCCTTGCAAGGATTATCAAGCGAAATTTTGTTCTGTGTAGTCGATGTGGAGTCCCCTTATAATGCATTGATCGGAAGGCCATGGTTGCACGAAATTTTGGGTGTAGCGTCGACTTATCATCAGTGTATAAAGTTTCCTCATCCTAGCGGCGTTGGAGTTATAAAGGGAGACTGGATGGAAGGACAAAAATGCTATGAGATTGATGTGGAGAGTTGCGAGGAAAGAGTTGCAAAAAGAAAGGGCTGGAAGCAAAATATAAAAGATGAACAAAGAAGAGAAAGATTGATGGTGGATACCATACATACAAGAGGTGAAGATACATCGCGAAGCAAGTGCATGAAAACAGTGGAAAATCATGATGGAAAGGAATCATTAAGAGGTTTGAATGGTGCAGAGGCAGAGACCAGCAGGAGCAAAAAATGTAAGAAATGAATAATCATTATTATCAAAAAGCAATGACAAAAGAATATTAAGGGTAAGAGGAGGAAACAATAATTGAAGAAGAAATACGCGAGAATCTCGCCATCAAGAATGTATGACAATTTGATTGAAGAATTGAAAAACAAAAATGAATAAACAATGTAAGATTGTGCGATAGCTTCGCAAACAAAATAACAAGAGAAAACCAAAAATGAATGATTGAATGAATTAACAAAAATGAAAGAGTGAGTGAATGGGACGAACCTTTATGGCGTACACCCTAGTTCGCGAATGATATTTCGCAAGAGGCAAATGTAAGACCTAAAGTGCGTCATATAAGGGTATCTCTTGACATGGCTCGATGAAAAAGTTACACCGCTCCCTGGAACCTGAGTCATGGAGATTTGGGGCCCATGAAAGCCTATCCAGGAGAGATACCTTGGATTTCCAACTATATATATATAAGGTTATACCCACGGTTGGACGCCCGAGGGTCTCTTCCAAGGAGTCGGTGTATGCTCAAGGCGCCGGGGTACACGGTTGAGCCAAAAGTGCAGGGCATTTGAAGTGTCTCGGCCATTCTTGGCAAGTCTTGGCACATCTGCACTCGGCCCGAAGAAAACTCCACTTAGGGTGCAGTCTCGTAACCATAAACCCTATAGGTATAAGGGATAAGAGGCTGCGAAAACAAGCTGGTTGTTGTTAAGACCGGATGGGAGGAGCTAGTCTTGTATGTCCGATGTACGCCTCCTTGAAGGGGCAACCGGGGAGATGATAAGGCGGCACCCTCCATTAGGGAGCCGATAAGTGTCACAAGACGGTAATGTCATGGGGCTTTATATTCGCAAGAACATTTAGGCCTGTCATATTGTCGCAAATGAAATATCTGCGAGAGGCAAAAATACTAAAGAAATGATAAGACAAGATCAGTGGGTCATTACATGAAAGTGTAAGGACGTCCTGCGATCTTGTCGCAAGACGTCAATGTCATGGGATTTTATGTTCGCAAGAATATTTAGACCTGTCATATTGATGCAAAATGAGGGGTGGCAAAATAAGACCTTTAACTAGGAAGGCAAAATAAGACCACACAAAAACAATGATAAGACAAGATCAATGGGTCATTACATGAAAATGTAACGACGTCCTACGATTTTGTCGCAATGATGAATTTCAACATAAATGATGATAAATTAACACAAGAAATCGAGTAAGCAAACAAGCTTGCGAATACAATTAAATTTCTTCATTTATTTGTGAAGAATCAGCAACAACAGTTGCGAAATGAAGAAGTATCATTACTTAAAGATTATCCACTTGATTTATCTTATGAGAAAATAAATAACAGAGGCAAGTATGGGAATGATTAGAATAAAAATTTGTTATTTATTTTCACATGATAGATTTACAGTAAGAGACTATAAAATGGAAGGTTAGAAGGATAATTGTACAAGTATCACAAGAAGAGAAAGGAAAATGGAACAATCTAACAACTTATTCTTCTTCATCATATTCTTTAGCAGATTCTTCTTCTTCGCTTACATCACTATCAGAGACATATGAACAAGGCATATTTTCAGGAATTTCATCGCGAAGACAAGGATAAGAAGAAAGAGGAATGTTGTGATCATTGCAAATCTGTTCAATAGTTTGGTTGCTAAAAAGAAAAACATAATTATTGAAATTCGCCACAGTAGTTTGTAGTTGCTTCTTCATCTTAGAATATTTGTCATTGCGAAGAGAGAAGTTTTTTGCAAGTTGTGCTTTCTCAGATTCAAGTTCCTTGATCCTAGTTTGAAACCTCTTCTCGATTCTCGCGAACAAATGACAATGAGTTAGCAGCTTAATAACAGTTTTATAGAAAAGAAGCGGAAAAATAATGAAGAACAGTAAACAACCTTCTATGTCAGAAATTATGTCTTTAACCAAGGCAGTATGCTCAGCATGAAGACTGACGCTAACACCTAAGTTATTTCTGGCGTTATCTAGAACCTTCGCAGCCCAATCGAATTCATCATCATTATTTATGACAAGAAGTGAACGAATTTGATTTTCTCGCTCATTAAGTATGGCATTCTGGCGAAGGGATTCATCTCGTTCAATTTGGACTTCAAGAATAGTTTTTTGGAATTTCGTTAATGCTTGAGCCCCTTGATTAGTAATGCGATCCTTATCATCTATAAGGTCGCTAATTTTCTTCCTTAGAATATTATTATTCTCCTGAGAGCTAAGATAAAAACGTTTAAATCGGTTGGCTAGACCTAAACTAGATCTATGTTCAATTTCTAAAAGACGAGATTTGGTTCGAAGTTCATTTAATGAGAGAGAATTAATCTTGTTTGAAGAACTACTTAAAGATTCATTAAGGTGAGCGAGAAGAGCATCATCATCCATAGGTTCAGGGAATGAATGGAGAAGGATGGCTTCATCAGAAAGATTATAAATGTCTGCGAAAATGATGAGTCAGGCAAAGAAAAATAAATGGCAAAGTAGAAATGAAGAAAAGAAGAGGATGTTATACCGTAAAGTTGCTGATTAGCACTTTGAAGAGTAGATATTTTGTCCTTTTGGGAAGAAGACTCAACTTCCAATTGTTGAATTTTTTCATCCTTCTTGCGAGATGACGCAACTTCAATTTCTAGTTCTTTGATCTTCTCTTTAAGTTGAAGATTTTTCTTTTCAAGATTGTTGCGTCTTTTCTCGAGGTCTGAGGCAACAACAAAGGAAGCTCTCCCAGACTATAAAGAAAGGTAAAGAAATTGTTAAGATAAGGTTTATAATCGAAATTACAGAGAAATAAAGAGATATGAACATACCAAAGCACTGAGTGCATTTAAGAAGTTTTGGGAGTCATTGTTCGGGAAACCCCGCGAAAAGAATCATTATCCATTAGCAGAGGAGCATCGCAAATATTAGCGAGAGCTTCGCAGGTAGCAGATAAATGGTCATCTCCCAATCCTTGCATAGAATCGGAGAAGACACTAGACAATTGCGCCATAGCAGACTCGATCGAATGATTCTCCTTTACAGAAGAAGTATCAACCTCATTTTCATCTTCGGAACTCTCATTTGGTTTGGGAACTAGAACGAGAAGAGGGATGGGTTTTCCGTTTTTTAGAAGATGGAGCGGAAGATTTATCCTTTCGAAGAGTGATTTTATTCTTGCCCTTAACCCTCGCAGGTTTGGGAATGTTGATTTCTTCAACGATCTTCGCACACGAATGAAGATAAGAAACAGAGGCAACAATATTGTTAACAATAACAAAAGAAAGTATTTCTTACTTCATCCGTGATTGATCGGAGTATCGCCAGAGTACTCGCCTTTGGACGTCTTTCATAACTCTTTTTCAATTTGGCAATCTAAAAATTTTACAAGTCTAGTAAATATATGAGGAAGGAAATATCGTAAAGCAAACCTGAAATAGGAAGTATAACTCTTTTGCCTTCTCGGGACACTTAAATTCCCAAGGATGATAGTTTGCGAGATTCGCAGGGAGTGTATGAGAACCTGCAATATAAGGTCCGCTCAAAAATAGAGGAACAACCCACCACTTCTCATCTTTGGAATACCGAGGAACATTATTTTTGCCCGAGTGCCAGTCAATATCTTGCATAAGCAGCTTATCACTGGAAATATTATCTTTTCTCTTCAATCGAGCACCCCAGCGAGATTTATCATTTCTCATATTTATTACTTCATAATTTTCGAAAAAGTTTTCTACAGTATACTTCTCAGCGTCTATTTCTAAACTTGCGAATCTAGGATCTTTGACGTCATCGGGATATAAAGATCCCTTGCCAGTGCCACGGTTGGCGAATTCAAGCATTAGACGAATGCAATCACCGCTTAGTTGATAAATAGCTCGCGAGAATTTCTAGTGAGCGAGAATTTCATAGAATAAAGGCATCTCGGGATTGTAGATAGGAATGGGAAGGCTTGCGAGGATTTGACCTAGCGAGATTATGATTTTCTGATCATTACACTGATGATCAGAAAACAACTTTGCAGAAAGTATAGATGAAGATTCTTGATCAGGAATGGTTGATAGGATGAAACCTTTCTCTTGTAAATTCTTTTGATCTTCATTAAAAAGGGGTTTATATGTACGACCAAGTGAAGCTATTCTTAGAGTATGGGAATGATTAGAGAACTGAAGATCAAAAGAGAGAAAGAAGGGAAGATTTACAGTAGCAGAAACGCAAGTTGCAGAGGAAGAAAGTTGAATAAAAGTTGCAGAGAGAAAATAAAAGAGAAAAAGAGAAGGGTGAGAGAACTATATATAGAGAGAAGAATCCTCGAGAAAACAAATGCATTTAATGCGAGATGGGACGTGAATGGTCAAGAATAAACGGTTGAAAGAGACGTGTCAAGAAAAGAGTGGAAGAAGAAACATTTGTAATAAATTTCGTGTAAAAGTACGGGAGTGAAACAGATAAAGATAAACAATTGCGGCATTTCAAAATATTGGTTCTCATGACATTCTCTTCTTCGCAGAGAAGACATGAGAAGAGGCAAGATGTAGGATCGGAATATCGCGACATCAATACTTCGCGAGATATATAAACGACGATATCGCGAAAGTGTCGCAAATGAGTAATATAAATGACGTAACGAATGACGGCAGCCAGAACACGAGGAAAATATGAAAATATGGCGAAGTTCAAGAGTGTCGCGAGATTGTATACTTGTACACTTGCGATATCTCGCAAAACCATTCCCGAAAATAAAGGGATGCCTTAGCTGTCATCCACTATGTACTACCCTATATAAAGGGTTGAGTCAGTCTGTTGTAGGAGAGTTCTTTTTGAATTGTTAAGCAAGTCTTGAGGAGAGAGAAAGTTTTAGAGTGATTGTAATTCTTTAACTCATTTCTATTTCCCATTGTAAAGATTCAAGTATTCAATCAATAGAAATCATAATCATTCATCTTAAAATGACTTAATTGTGTAAATTCTAGTGAGGGGTGTAGTGTAGGATTTCCTGCAACTACAGAAAACTAATAAAGCAGCGAGTTTATAACATATATAATTGTTACAGAACTCACTATTACAGAGAAACTGTTGCAGAACTGTTGCAAACTCGAACTATTTGTTGGAAAAATCGTTACAAAGCTAATGAATTTGAAAGTAAAGGTCACGGTTTCTGCGACTTTCTTTTAGTGTTGTTTTCTGTTCTTCTTCCTCCTCTCGCCTGTGAGTTGTGAAATCGTCTCTGCAACTCCTCTGCACCTCTCTGCTAGTACCCAAAGGTCTCGACCCCCTCTTATGGCTTCTGCCAACTCCTTATATACACAACAGGCCCTCAATCCTCGATATAAATTCGAGAATATATAACTCGGTTTTCTTTCTCCAAAAGATATGGAGTTTCCTTCCCTATGTGGCCTCCCTTACGCGTATTCCCTGAGTTTCCTAAACTTCCCAAACTCTTTATATAAATAAGACAGGATATAACAGGGAAGATAATGTCATAACTTCCAACAAAAACTCCAAATTTCCCGTGACTTTCTCACCACCTCTGTTTACTTCCATACTCGGTTTTCTTCCTTGTTATTCGTAGATAAGATCATTACCGAGCCTGCTTAATCTTATCATGCCTATCCCAGTCCAATCCAGCGAACAAATCCGAGCAAACACTCCTCAAAATCAATCCAAAACCCGGTAATCTTCTCCTCCCCTGTTTAACTTCATTTCGATGATCCAGCCCAATTTCGTTGAGTCAAATACCCATGCTCACTCTATTCATACCATAAAAGTCCATCCCAATCAAATATAGTGATTGAATCTATCAAAATCACGTCCAAAATCCAATCCAGAAGTTAGCAGGTGAGCAGATTTTTTGAACGTGACATTTCCCGCCAATTTCAATTTGCACGTAAAGAAGGTGAAGTCCCCCTAACAGAAATGGGGGTGCAAATAGCAAATGGATACCCCTTAGTAATTGAGTTCCCCTTATCTAAAATGAGGGTCCGAATAGCAGGTGTCCTCCGGAGGTGTCTTTAGCAACTTTTCGAGCCGATTTTTCCAAAAATATTTATTGGCCAAAAATACCTACACACACATAAAACACCATAATAAGTACAAAAATGAGCACTATCAATATAAAGAATCGAGACAAATTAGACACAAAAATGTGTCTATCAATGACCGAACCTAGTACCCATGCCTTATGAAAACCTATCCCCGACGAAATAAAATGACCATTGCTAGTCGGCATTACACTATGAATCAGCTTATTATGTCCAGCATTAAGAAGAGAGCGTAACAAAGCATCCATACATATGATGAAAATGTAAGGAGATAAACTATCTCTTTGCCTTAGACCTCCCGTGGGGGTGACAAGTCTTACAAGGTGCTTCAAAGATGTGCCGATACAATGATATATCATATTGCACCATTTATTTTAAAAACCTAATTGTTGAAATATGTCACATACAAAGTTCCATTCTAATCTATTAAAAGATTTGGACATGTTTAATTTTATTGCTACATATCCTATCTTACCCCGTCTTTTTTCTTTTTCATAGTATCTAGCAATTCGTGAGGTATAACTACATATATTATCTTCAAAGCACCTCATCGGGACGAAGCCGCCTGATATGAAGATATAATATTAGAAATTATAGGCTTCATGCAGTTGATTAATAGTTTTGATATAATTTTATAAGTTGAAATAATAAACTAATAGGTTTAAAGTCACTGGGAGTCATAGACTCATAGGATATTCAGCTTTAGGAATTAAGATTTCATAAGTAAAATTTAGACTTGTGTTAAAATATTGAGTCCTAGAAAACTTTTGCACCATGCCAAAATTTTCATTTTCCTCTATGAAATGATGAGGGTACCCAAGTACACCACAATCTTTACGATATCAACCTCTAAGTCTGATACCTTGTGTGATCGTCTATGGACAAAGTCGAGACAATATCAAGTACCTTGGATTAATGTACAAGTGTATTTACATTTAATTATCATAAAATAATTATAATTGCGAAAAGTAAAATTAAATCACATAACAAGATTTTGTTAACGAGGAAACTACAAATGCATAAAAAACCTGGGACCTAATCAAGTTTTGAATACTCTCAGAATTAAATCTTTAAACAAATAACAAAGCCAACTTCGTATAGTAAAGACCAGGTAATCTTCCCCTAGTTACTTAGTTCCCTCAGTATTCCTGCGCCTATAACCGTCTGGTCAACTCACGTGAATCCCAAGAAAGAAATCACTATCTTGAGCTGCTTTATTGATGTAAAGTCTTCAACACTCAACTCTTTTTGATATTCTTCCAAACAGTAGAGAAACAAAGATGTCTGGTAACCACTATATCAATCTTTGAATAAATTCAGAGATGTGTTGAGTTTTGATAAAGGCTATTCCTCTTAACAAGTAAACTTCTTTGTCGGCTTTATATCAATTAAGATCTAAATTACTGAAATAATCATATCTAGATTCAGATACTAAAGAGTACCACCAAATGATAGTTGCTGATCTGTACGACTAGTTAATCAAATCTATCAAATATAAACACGATCTTATTCGGATCCCAGCCAATCAAGGTGTCCGTGCACGAAGTAATATCATGAGATGCAAAACTAATCATAAAAATCTTATTGTCTTCAAATCTTCGATTGTACCTGCATACAAAACTTGATACCACTTATGATAGATCACGCACAAAAAGGATTCTGTTAACAATGGATGATCACAAGTTGTCTTCAGACCTAAAAACAGCTTTGAAGATCCCGTCAATCCTTTAATCTAGTTTGAATGACCTTATGTCAGAACAGAAGGTTCTCAAGAATAATCAAACTAGGTGCAATCAAAGGTTCAACAAGCGTTAGTCAATCAAACCAATAATCGAAAACTAAAATAACAATGTAATTATCTATTTTCCCACCAACATTACTTTCTATAGCTTATTGATCTCACAAAAGTCTTTAAACGAGTGGACATAAGAGATTTCGCCTAATTAGCATACTCTCATCTCTTGAATAGTATTACAAGTAATATTATTAGTCGGCTCCACCAGAATCAACAAAGATGAAGTTTGCCTGGCCAAGGATAGTTTATAAGAAGAACAAACTTCACTATTTATATACCAAGGATTTTTGGTCGACAACAAGGAATTTCCAAAACCGAAAAGATTCTCAAGATATAAAATAAAGTACCTAATTTCGGTTTTTCATATTTCCAATTAATATCCAACCTGTAATTTCGAAGTCTCTCTTAGAAAATATCTAAAATTAGCTTACTTGACTAATATAACTTTTCTAGAGATATGTTTGAATTGCTAGAATATCAAAACATATAAATTCGAAAATCTTAATTAAGATTCCCTAATATTTCGGTTTGGGATAAACTTGCAAGGAATATATTTGAAAAATCAATGATAAGAATTATGCACATGTTCAACTTATTTCAACATCTAGAACTTTCCTATCTAGCAAACCCTAATACCAAACTCACACAAACCCTAAAGTATACGTGAATATCGAAAATCAGTTTTTCTCTTGGGATCGGTTCTACCATGACTCCTAACATAGGTAAGGATCGGTTTTACCATGACTCCCAAAATAGGTAGGGATCGGTTCTATCTTGACTCCTAAAAAAATCTAGGATCGGTTCACCATGACTCCTAATATAAGTAGGGATTAGTTATACCTTAACTCCCAACAAAAGCTAGGATCGGTTCCATCATGTATCCCGAGATAGGTAGGGACCGGTTCTACCTTGACTCTCAACATAAGTTAAGATCGGTTCTACCTTAATTCCCTTCTTAGGTACGAATTGGTCATCCAATAAATCTTCAAAGAAAACCGGACCAACACACATATTGATTTCCTTTCGATTACGAAATTAGTTCATATATCTACTTCCTTAAACCAATGTAATAAAACATAGTTTCCTAGGATGAAATCATACCTATATTCAATACACAATCAAGTAACAAGTTACATCGATTATGTCGATGTCGCATTTACGAAGTTCAAAAGATAAACGTTATACTTCGTAATTCAATATACTATATCAAAGAATTCAATAAATGGTATATATTTCCTGCACACTTTGATCATAATAATATGACCAAGTCTAATACTAGAGTATCATATATAACCTCACATGTTATGTTTTCAAAAAACGACTTGAAAGAAATGATGCAAATGAAAAAAAGTCAAGTCAGTATTACTAACCTTAAGTGGAAGGATGATGTCTTTATTGTAGTTGATATGTCTTCGCGTTCTTCGGAGTAATACTTATATGTCTCAACAATTCCTAGACTTTCTAGTCAAACCTAAACGAAGTTGACTCTAGCTAGTAATCCTAATAAAGCGACTCTAATTAAGTTTTGATACAAAAATATGATAACCAAACTTGACATACCAACGCTTGGTGGGTTCAACCGAGCAATACTCTAACACTCTATATGTGTAATGACTCGCAAGCTCGTCAACCATATTTGACAGTCAAGAAAAGATTTAGTCTCTAATGACTTTATTAACTAATTGTGAGCATTAATTAATAGAATTTATTAAAGTAATAATTTGGACATGAAACTAGTACCATTGGATAGGTCTCAAAAATTATGCGAAATGGACTACTTGAACATTTCATTCAGATACCAGACGAAAAACAATCATCTGACTTGGATGAAGGGAAAAATAGTCATTTTGCATAACAAGCTATTAAGGCAACCCAAAGGAGATTACGAACATATGGAGATGAACATACAAAAGGATATTAAGTCGGCATATGTGGAATCTGATGATTATTTTCAATGATGTTGTAGTAAAAGGTTCGTTCAAGACTTGTGAAAGCAGATTTTTAGACTTAATTTTTGTAAGTAAAAATAACAAGTTCAATTAAAAATTTGTTTGGAAATTATGGATAGGCTGGGGCTAGGATTCCGCTATTTAATTACCAATTCCAAAGTGATACTAATTACAATCATGCAATTTCACACGTTCAATTTGATTCTCAACTATTGCAAAAGTAGATTTTTTTAGAAACAACAAATGTTAATCCAAAGCATGGGATATCAAAACCCTAGGCTAAGCATATTCCATCAATAGAAAATACAATTGTTTAACAAAAATCATAAAATCTATTTTCAATCTAGGCAAATAATCATAATTAAAAATTGCACAAATTAAATAATTAAGAATTACCACTTTTTCATTGGAAAGATAGCTTCCTCCATCGCCCCAAGGATTGGGTTTAGCCCATCATTGTGTAAACTTTCTCAAAATATTGATTCATGCTCAAAAATTGTTTACAAAGATGAAATGGAGAGAAAATGATTAAAACCGGGTGTTTGCAACGTTCATAAATGTTGCAAAACTGTGTTACCAAGAACGATACAAATATAGCGTCACTGTCATTGTATCTATACGACCCTCGTCTCTGTGTCGTTAACACTGTTGATAAACGACTGTCTTTTTGGGTCTAATGTTCTACGTGTTCTTCAATAGCAGCAGCAGCAGCAGAATTCTCCAACTTGATTTCTATTGCTCTGTGGTTGCTCTAAACTCTCCCCAATCTCTCCGTCCCCATTCTAATCAACTCCAACACATTATATACTCCTCCAGACACCAGAATCATGCGTCATAACTTCATATATTCTTCAATTAATCGGCAGTGATGAAAAATATTCTCGGGAATATTTTATTCCCAGATTTAACTCCTGACGCGTTGATTTTCTCCCAGCACGCTCCAATCTCGTTCAGTTAGAGTAAAACACGGTATAAACACACACCAGAAGCTAATTCTCATAGGAAATCTTCAACCAACTCGTGACAGTCCGAGTAATACTCCACCTCTGTTTTGCTTCACTTCAGGTTATCTAGCCAATTTTAGTTGACGAAATCAACCATACCCTGCCTGTTAAGACTAGTTAAGTCTTCCCAATAATTACCAGCCGTTGAGTCTCCTTCAATCCCGTCCAAAATGCCAACCCTAAATCTGCCGTAGCATGTTAGCTTTTTCTCGCCATTTTTCTGATTTAAATTTGAGAAGAAGCTATCCTCCCCTTAATCCTGTACGGGTGTGCAAATAGCAGCTGGCGCCCCTGGGTGTAAACAACCATAAGGATACCCCTTATCAGTTGTGTGCCCCTTATTCAAACCGAGAGTCCGAATAGTAGGTGTTCTCCGAGGCTGCTCCGGGTCATTTTTCGAGGTGATTTTTCCAACAATGATTATTTCCAAAAAAATACCTACACACACACAAAACACCAAAATAAGCACAAAATCAAGCACTAACAATAGAAACACTGAGGACAATTCAGACACAAAAATGTGTCTATCAAATACCCCCAAACTTATTATTTTCTAGTCCTCAAGCAAATCTAATCTAGAAAATAAAATGAGTACACTTAGCATGTGCAGCAAGCCGTTAAACCGCTCGGTGGCCCTAGCGGTGGAGTGTTGTCTCCGGAGGGTTTACCAGAGGTGTACCCACAAAAACTTTACTCCAGACCCTAGCTATCTACGCAAAACCTTGGAAGGCACTAAAGAATCTCCTTGGTTGGCATACTTACTGACTACAGGAGGAAGTACCCTGATGCGAAATTCCAATTGTTGTACACGAGTTTGCACTCAAGCATACTAAAATTCATATAAAGTGACAGATCTCTACTCAGATAGTTTATGGACATCATAAACCGGAGTCAACCAATCACATGGATAGATTAAGAAGATGGATGTAGAGAAAAACGTGGATGATGTTGACTAAGGTGAACCTATCCTAATGGATCGAGATATCTTGAGTCCGGACTAATATCAACACATTGGAAAATACAAGGGAACCAAAGGTGGTCGATAATCCTAACTCTAGGTCAACACAGCTGGCATATACAAGGGTACCAGTGGTCGACTTTATTGTATTTATTCCGGTTGGTCTAGTGGTCTGGGTTTTTTTTTTGTTTGTTTGTATCTCAGTCACTCTATTTCACCATAGCAATGGTAAAAAGAAAAAAAAAAGTGATCAGGATTCTTTAGATGTTTCCATCACGAGGATATGGTGAAACTACCATGTTTTTTTTTAATTCTAACACCTGAGCTCTGTGCTTTTATGAATAGACTCTTTATATGTTTCCATCTAATCAGATTGGTTCCTCAACTCCTATAACCAAGATGCTTCCATCCACTTAGATTGGTTAGTGCCATCCTTAATAAACATAAATTTCTAAGCTCTAGAGTTTTATTTATTGCAACTAAAAAGTTTCTCCCATACCCCCAAACTTAAATCTAACATTGTCCTCAATGTTCTAAAGATGAAATTAAAAACATGAACAAGGAGGAACCGTTACCACTAGAAGGAAATGAGGAAAAATATTACCGTGTTGCATGAGCAAGGGATACCTCCCCAGGAGTGCTAAGTTTAAAGTCTTCAGCCAGACATCAAATACCACAAAAAGGATCTTCACCTTCCAAAGTCATACACAAATAGCCGAAATAGTTGTGGGTCCATGAGACCAAATAGAGCTAACACCAATATCAGACAACTGCAATGGTTCATAAAAATGAATAGAAGGAGCACATTCTCATCTAAGGTATCTGTCAAGACAACTGGGTTTATCTGGGGCGCGTTATTGAACTTCATATGTGTGTCTCGATAAATAGGTTCATCCGAAAAATGGGTCTCTAACGCCTGGGTTACCTCCTGGACAGTATCAGGAGGATCGGGTTGCTGAGTCTGAATAGACTCGAGTAATACCTCAGACGCACATGGCTCAAGTCCCAAGTTAGGGACTCTAATTAGGGATACATGACAATCACAAGAACTATCACTACCCCCAAACTTAGGGTTTTCATTACTCACAGACAAACCTCTAACTATTGCTTGAATTTTTGGATCTTCAGAGTCCTTAAAATACTCAAGAGATTCTTCTAGTTCTCTACCTCCAAACTTAGGGTCATCATTATTCTCAGAAAAACCTAACACTATTGCCTGGATTTCTGGGTCCGTAGAGTCTTTAAAATACTCAAGGGCTTCTTCTAAAGATTGATCACATATCTGGTCTAAGATAATGGTTTCCTCAAATTCATCTAAAGAATCTCCCAGTAAAGTGTCATGCCAATTATCCTGAACTAAATCCTGAACTAAAGTGCTAATCATATTCACTTCTTCTACATCATCATGCTCAGAAGGTTGTCTAGTAACATTAAAGACATTTAGTTCAGTGGTCATATTACCAAAGGATATGTTCATAAGCCCCGATCCCTACGGTTGATGACAATGCGTTAGTGTGGCTAAAAATGGGCGACCTAGAATCACCGGGATTTGAGCATTTGGGTCCCGAACAGGTTGGGTGTCTAGAACAACGAAATCCCTTTGGATAAATAAACTTATCAACCTCAATCAGAACATCCTCTATGACACCACGAGGGACTTTTACAGACCTATCAGCTAATTGTAGTGTCATTTTAGTCGGTTAACTTACCAAGACCTAGCTGGGTGTATACATGATACGGGAGTAAGTTAACACTAGCTCCTAAGTCAAGTAAAGCTTTATCGACCATGTGATTACCAATCGCACAAGAAATGGTGGGGCATCCAGGGTCCTTATACTTAGGGGGTGTTTGGTTTGGAAGAATGGAACTTACTTGACCAGCTAAAAAGGCTTTCTTTTGGACATTAAGCTTACGCTTTCGTGTACAAAGATCTTTAAGGAACTTGGCATAAGCATGCATCTGCCTAATTGCTTCTAATAACAGAATATTTATGTTCACCTGTTTAAATGTTTCCATTATCTCGTTGAATGTCGACTACTTCTTCGTTGGGGCTAACAATTGCGGATATGGGGCTCTAGGCACAAATGTATTCCTATCAGGAATTTCTTGGGACTCCTTAGGGATTATTTCAGTTTCCTCAGTTACGGGTTCCTCTTGGGAAGTTGAAGGTGGAACAACAGTATGTTCACTAGGCATGGCTACCTTATTGTCTCTTGTTTCTGACTCCTAAGGGTTTTTATCGAGTTCACATGGTTTGATGATTCCTCACCAACTAAATATATTTGATGGACCCCCCTAGGATTGGGTTGAGTTTGACTAGGAAACTTACCTTTTTCCCTGAGAGACTCATTTATCTGACTAACCTGGGTTTTCAACTCGGAAATAGCCTGAGAGTTTGCATAACCTATTCTCTTACTTTCTTCTATCCCTTGCACAACCATTTGGTTGATCTTTTCATAACTTTTAATAAAGGAGGCGAGAGTCTATTCTAAACTTGTGATCTTTTTATCTGAAGGGTTCTGAAACTCGGGTTGACCTGAAGGGTTCTGAGTATAACCAAAACCTAGGGGAGGCTGAGAATTACTAGACTGACCTAGATTCTGTCCCTTAGACCAAGAAAAATTAGGATGGTTTCTCCAACCAGGGTTCTAGGTCTCTGAGTATGGGTCAAACTTTTGACAGTTCTCAAACCTAGCATTGTTATAGACAGCATGAGCTTGCTATTCACTAACCTGACCTTCCCAAATGAGTTATCGGGCTCTATTCCACAACTAGAGACTTGGGAGGCTCTATTAGGTTCAACAAGGGACCTATTTTTAGACTGACCCATTTTCAAAGCTTCTAACCTTCTAGACAAAGCAGCAAACTTAGCATCTGACGCAAAACTCGTATCTACCATATTAATGCTACTTCTATTCACCAAGAGTCTTTTAGGGGGTCAACACAAGACTCCCACTGTTGGGATTTCTCAGCAACAACTCCTAAGAAGGTAAAGGCATCCTCAAAGCACTTTTACTAGTGAACTCACCAAAGACACATAGACTCGACCATGGCTTTGGTCGAATAGTCTAAACCATCATAAATAATCTCTACGAGTTTCATCTTATCAAATCCATGGTGAGGACACTGGGATAGGAGATCACTGAATCTCTCTAAAAACCTATAAAGAGACTCTCCCTCTTGTTGCACACAGGAACTAATTCTCTGTCTAACAGCTGCAGTTTTATGCTTAGGGTAGAATTTCATATAGAAAGAAGCAATAAGTTCCAGCCATGTTTCTATGGATTCAGATGGTAGGTTATTTAGCCAGGTCTTGGCTTTATCTTTCAAGGAAAGGGGGAACATCTTAAGTTTCAAAACTTCATCAGTAAGGTCTTTTATTCTAACTGTCCCACAAACTTCCTCCAAGTCCCTAATATGAAAATAAGGGTTCTCATCATCTTTTCCTAAGAATATAGGGGTCATCTGAAGAATACTAGGTTTTATCTCGAAATTGGCCGTATTGGCAGGCAATTTAATGCACGAAGCTCGGTTGGTCCTAGTTGGGAACATGTAATATTTCAAAGTTGCCATATTTGCACATTGACTAAAGTACTAGGGTACTTTCTTCACGAAGAGACAAATTCTCAAAACTGAAGTTTCCAAAAACGGGGTTCTCAAAAGAAGAGTCTTCGAGCTCCCCGCTTTCACAAGAAGAACTACTAGGTTTATCACTAATCAATCGACCTAGATTGTCTCTTTTCCAAGCCCGCTTTCTAGAGACCTCGGGCATACCCTAGAAAAACAAAGTAAAAAAAGAAAAAAAAAAATCCTAAAAGGAAGGGAAGTTCTATGCAAACACAAACAAGGCTGACTCCACCACAGCAAACCTACTGAGTTCTAGCAAACAAAAAGCATGATGGCTCCACTTTGTTTCTAGACCAGCTTCTAATCTTTCGAAAAGGAATTCGTTACAATCTGAGAAAACCCCTCTGGAATCAATCCGATTTAAAGTAAGTTGAATAGAGGCGAGGGAACCTTAGTGGAGCTTTGATACCCAAGGCCTCACCGGTATTACAAGGAGGCGCAGTCATGCATTCAACTCACAGAAACCATCATGAACTTCGAAGTATGCTTAAATGAGTAACCAATATTTTTCGAATGACTTGCCTATTAAGCTCGTTACCCTATCGGTCTCGTTTCTATTCAAAATTTTAGGCTTAGGTTCGCGTTTGGTTTCGTTTTCCTAAGGCGGGCAAGAAGAGAACGGTGATGAAATCCGAACCCTTATCTTGTATGGCCAGGCCTTGCCATTTATTAGGAAATTAAAGCAGTCGTATTCAGTTCCTCGACATATATGCAAACGAAGGAATACATTAACCCGCTGACAGGGGATTCGCGAGTGTTTCGACAAACTTACCTCCCGTTCCAGATGGGGGATGAACCATTGTAGTCGACTC
The DNA here is from genome assembly GCA_023531295.1 of Papaver armeniacum. Classification (NCBI taxonomy): domain Eukaryota; kingdom Viridiplantae; phylum Streptophyta; class Magnoliopsida; order Ranunculales; family Papaveraceae; genus Papaver; species Papaver armeniacum. The sequence goes on from JAJJWW010014143.1 coordinate 746,678, forward strand.
GGGCCACGACTCCAATGTCGTGTACGAACCCAAGGGGCCGAGGCGATATCGTAATCGTCGTCCTTCTCTGCACACAGTTTATATTTAAACTACCCTTCCGTAGGGTTTAAAAATAATGTCCCAAAGTTTAAAGTCCAAAGTCCAAAAATAATGTGCAAAAGAAAAGGAAAGTCTAAAAATAAAAATAATATCTAAAAAAAAAATGTCTCTCTTTTTTTTTAAAAAAAAAAAAAATATTCTTCTTTCGCTCCTTTCGCTTTGCCTTTTACTCCAAGTCTTTAAGTATTCACCAAAAGCTTTGGCAAAATTTTCTTTCGCTCCAAATTCCAAATTCTGTAAGGAAAAGACAAAACCCCAAAAACTTAAAGAAGAACAAAAACAAATCAAAACCTAAAAAAAAAAAAAAAACTCTAAAAACTCTAGCCTAAAGACAAGTCCGCGTCGGCGGCGCCAAAAATTGATGATTATTTTCAATGATGTTGTAGTAAAAGGTTCGTTCAAGACTTGTGAAAGCATATTTTTAGACTTAATTTTTGTAAGTAAAAATAAAAGTTCAATTAAAAATTTGTTTGGAAATTATGGAGAGGCTGGGGCTAGGATTCCGCTATTTACCAATTCCAAAGTGATACTAATTACAATCATGAAATTTCACACGTTCAATTTGATTCTCAACTATTGCAAAAGTAGATTTTTTTAGAAACAACAAATGTTAATCCAAAGCATGGGATATCAAAACCCTAGGCTAAGCATATTCCATCAATAGAAAATACAATTGTTTAACAAAAATCATAAAATCTATTTTCAATCTAGGCAAATAATCATAATTAAAAATTGCACAAATTAAATAATTAAGAATTACCACTTTTTCATTGGAAAGATAGCTTCCTCCATCGCCCCAAGGATTGGGTTTAGCCCATCATTGTGTAAACTTTCTCAAAATATTGATTCATGCTCAAAAATTGTTTACAAAGATGAAATGGAGAGAAAATGATTAAAACCGGGTGTTTGCAACGTTCATAAATGTTGCAAAACCGTGTTACCAAGAACGATACAAATATAGCGTCACTGTCATTGTAGCTATACGACCCTCGTCTCTGTGTCGTTAACACTGTTGATAAACGACTGTCTTTTTAGGTCTAATGTTCTTCGTGTTCTTCAATGGCAGCAGCAGCAGCAGAATTCTCCAACTTCATTTTTATTGCTCTGTGGTTGCTCTAAACTCTCCCCAATCTCTCCGTCCCCATTCTAATCAACTCCAACACATTATATACTCCTCCAGACACCAGAATCATGCGTCATAACTTCATATATTCTTCAATTAATCGGCAGTGAAGAAAAATATTCTCGGGAATATTTTCTTCCCAGATTTAACTCCTGACGCATTGATTTTATCCCAGCACGCTCCAATCTCGTTCAGTTAGAGTAAAACACGGTATAAACACACACCAGAAGCTAATTCTCATAGGAAATCTTCAACCAACTCGTGACAGTCCGAGTAATACTCCACCTCTGTTTTGCTTCACTTCAGGTTATCTAGACAATTTTAGTTGACGAAATCAACCATACCCTGCCTGTTAAGACTAGTCAAGTCTTCCCAATAATTACCAGCCGTTGAGTCTCCTTCAATCCCGTCCAAAATGCCAACCCTAAATCTGTAGTAGCATGTTAGCTTTTTCCGCCATTTTTTCGATTTAAATTTGAGAAGAAGTTGTCCTCCCCTTAATCCTGTACGGGTGTGCAAATAGCAGCTGGCGCCCCTGGGTGTAAATAACCATGGGGATACCCCTTATCAGTTGGGTGCCCCTTATTCAAACCGAGAGTCCGAATAGTAGGTGTTCTCCGAGGCTGCTCTGGGTCATTTTTCGAGACGATTTTTCGAACAATGATTATTTCCAAAAAAAATACCTACACACACACAAAACACCAAAATAAGCACAAAATCAAGCACTAACAATAGAGACACTGGGGACAATTCAGACACAAAAATGTGTCTATCAGAATCACACCTCAAAATTCTAAGAGCTCAGCATGTTGCTTTGCAACAACATCTTAGTAGTGCTTGGAGAGACCAAACCTCTCGTAATAGCTATTCAGGCAGAGCTTGGTGATTCTCGTGAAGTTTATGGCCCGAAAAAGCGTTTCGAACTCTCGTCATTATTATTAGAAAAACACCCCAGAATACTTGGCCAAAAATGTTGATGAAGTGCTAAACAATATCATGAATAAGTTGTGGGATTCTAAGATTTTTCTTGATTATCCTTTCTTCAAAGTCTCATATGGATGTTTTATAGTTGGAATTCTAAGAATGTGTTTTTATACTTAGTGGTTTTTGAAAACAACTACGTTTTAGTGTGCGATCCCTTGAAAAGTAAAAACTCTCCAGTTGAGTCTGACATGGAAATATCCCTCCATGCTCTCATTGGCAATGTGAATGGGGATACCATTAGGATACTAGACATTATTAAGAAGCAGAAGATATCTATTTTGATTGACACATGGAGCAAAGTTTCCTCATTCTTGTCGATTTCACGACCTTGCCGATAGATGCCACCACTATGGGAGAAGGGAAAGACCCTAATACTTACGAACCCTGTTTTAGGGCATACGTAAATCTTTCAGGGCATACAAACCAATAATCCCATCTAGGGTGTCCTATAAGGGGTATCCCTTGGGTAGTTCAATTACCCATATAACCTCCAACCGTTTTAATTACTAAAATACCCTTACCCTTAATATAAAAACCTAAAATCAGTTTTAAGAAAATCAAAATCAGTTTCTATATAACTTCTTCATCTTATCTAGCCTAGTCGAACCCTTCTTCTCCCTCGCGAGAATTTTTTTTTTCATTGCCGTGATTAATCGTCGATTCGCGAAACTTTGATCGTCGGTTAAACTCAACTATATAATGGGTCAATACCAAATGGTCAAATATAAACACAGACTGGATAATATTTATTGACGTTTCTTTCAAGGAAGAGGATTTTTCAATGGGATACGCTCACATCGTTTATTTAGTAGATCACCAGATATTTATGCATATTTCAGCAGGTTCGGAGACAACTACTTCGGCTTTCATGCGGAAGCGAAATCTTTAAAAAAAAGAGGTCATTTGGCTAAGAGACAACGTCTTGTCTAGCGTTTCAATAGTAACTGATTGTAAAGTCTTGCCAAACAGCATCAACAAGGACAACACAAATCTCTTATGGACAGCCGAAAACACCGTTAAAGAACACTACACCATTTTAAGGTATTTGAAACCCAGTGCAACGGCAGTAGGTCCGTTGCGAATTTTTTGGTTGCTAATCCTAGTTGCTAATTTTTTGCAACAGAGAGATGTCGTTGCGAATTTTGCAACCTCACAGGCAAGGTTACGAATTGCAACTGCGTTCAGTTCAAGCGTGTGAACCACGTGCTTGGTCGGGAACACTAGAGCTGATAAACACGCCCCAGTCAAATTTTGGTCAAGCCTTCTTCTTCTTTTTTCCACCCTTCAGACCTATTTGCTTTATCTTTCCTCCTTCTCATTTCCCGGCCATAGAAGGTTTATCTTTTCTCTTTCATCTCATCTCTTTCATTCTGGATCTGCAGCTCTGAAGAACCCTAGTTCTCTTTGGAGAATCACAACTCAAGTCTCAGGATTTAATTCCAATCAACTCTCACGATTTCTTTCTCTATTAGATTTAATTGATTATTTTCTCTCCAGATGTAATTGATGCGTGTTGTTTTTGCAAACCCTAATATCATATTTTTACATGTGGCAAAGATTGTGACTGTCAACTCTTCTCAGAGTTTTTTGGATCGACACTTTTCTTGGGGATTGTTGTCACTTTTCTACTTCTTCTAACAACTGCAGAAAGCAGTTTGATTCTCGGGTTTCTTATACTTACATGGTTTGGCGTGAGACCTTTGGATGCTGACAACGGCGACCACTTGCATAGCAGGACTGGACAGTTGGCTACACGGGACATTGTACAGTTTGTGCTGATGCACGAAGTGGTATGTCTTATGTGCCTGCTTTGCTGTTCATCTGTCTTACCTAACATAGATTAGTCAAGATCAAATTATTTTATCATAATGTATTTCTTCTTGTAGGTTATCCTTTCTGATGCTAATGTTCCTTGTGAAGGGGAACACAAAATTATCTCTTATGTTCGTCTGCAAAAAAACCTTCCTGGTTTCAATCCAAATACCTATCACTGCCTCTATGGTTTAGTAAGTTTTTTTTTTTCATAGTTGTAAAGATTGCTTCAGTTTGATGGAAACATTTTTATATTTATTTTAAAATTCAAGCATTTGTTGCGAGGCATCTGCTGCTTATAATGTGTTTTTCTAATACAAACACTTTCTATGGTGCTATGTTACAGGATGTTAGATGAAAAGCAGGGACACTTATGTAACAGAGAAGAAGAAATACCAGGTCAGTCTTGAATTCGATCCGGTCTAGAAGTCCTCATTGGATGTTATCCTTAGTTCCATTTACGAAGTTGCAGTTCGTAAACATCTGGACACTTCAAGAGTACTTGGGTTACGAGATGAAATTCCTAATCCACCATTTGAGATTGATGTTGAACGTCTTGTGGACGACTTCACCTTTCTATGTTTCTTTGTTGGAAATGATTTTCTTATGTTAGCTCGATGATTTATTATTTTATTTCAAATATATGTTGTATTTACTCTAGAGGAACTTGTAAGAAAGCTTTATGAGGCAGGTTTTTCCCGAGACATTATTTTAACTGTTCCATGTTGTCTGGTCGATTGATATTCAGAGTGCCATCAACTTTCTTATTGTTGTCTATAGAAAGAGTTTGGGGCAATAAAGGGGTATATAACCAACTCTAGAAAGGTACTTAGCTTTGACAACTTTTTTTTCTCATTATTGGTAAATGGATTTTCCTCATTAAGCATACTTACTGTAATGTTCTGGAATTAAGTAGTGGGACTGATCTTATCTTTTGATTTCGCTGCTCTCTAGCTTGGTTTGAGCAAGGTTGAACACTTCATTCAGGCAGTGGAGTCTTGTGCGGATGTAATTTTCACCAAAAGATCTAGACTTTATCAGGTTTTTACTTTTTTTCTGAACTCATGAGATAATTCGAATGCTGGACTCTAAAATTCAGGCATTGGCATTTTGATATGACAAATAGATAGAAAATAACTTAGGTTCAACTTTTTCCTGAGTTAATAACTTTTTTCTGAGTTAGTTCATCATCTGGCGTTGGAGCACCAACTGGGGTACACAGCAGCCTTGCATCTGAAGCAAATTATCTTATCTGTAAGCAAATACTTAATGCACATAAGTGCTAATTTTGACATGTTTTGAACATCAGCTTATTTGTTACAGGGTGCCTCCTAGGATTTGTTTGATGATGGTTGAGACTTCAGAGATAGATGATGAAAATATCATGCAAAATGTACAAACTGAAGACTTTATTGGGAGAGGTAAGAAGCTTTGAATTTGGGGACAATACTATAGGATTAAATGTGCTGCGAGTTTATTTGCTATCTGAATAGTAACAATTGATTCAAGTGTTCTGCTTGTGTTATTCACTTTTCCTTTCAGAGATACTAAGACTAATTCATGGTAGTAATGACTTGACTAGGCATATTTTAGCCACTTCTAGTTGAAGTTAACAGTTCACTGTCAACTGTATTTTTTCTAGTTCTGATTGATAGGTGTTTTCCATTTCTTGTCTTCTTATTCAACTTCTATGGATTTCATTGTGTCTGCTAAGTATTCTTTAGGCAAGTATGATTTCTAGCTCACTAATTACTGGCTACTGTGTATAAAATCTAATCTCTGGTCCAATGTATGTCATCTTTGGTTAGCTAAAAGTTTAATTTTGGTGGGCGATGTTGGCTCTCAATTTTGTTTACCTGGAGTTCAACTATTTTGTATACATGTACTGATAGAAGTTTTGAGCAGCTTAATCCAATTGTCACTCTACTGCTTCATATGGTTTATTAATTCTCTTCTTCTTTAACTACCCCGCAGGTCGACAAATTGAAGGTTTTATCAGAATCTTTTGCTAGCTCTACATCAAAAGCAGAAAAGTGCAGTTCTAAACACAGGTCTGAAGACATAAATTTGCCACGTCTTTTCGGTATAATTGTTAATGAATTTCAACTAAAATCAAATCTTCTTTGTATAGGTACTACGTCTGCCTGTAGTAGCTTTGCTTTTGTTCAAGGTGAGACGCATATTAAAGATTTGATTTCTTGTCTGCCAGATAGTTTGAATTTACCTATACTCTTTTCTCCATGGTATTTTTTCAGCTGATGGTCTATGTATCTATGAGTTAGCATGTGCCTATGAGCCTATATATCATCTCAGCTTTTAAATATGATGAGTTCTGGTGCCTTCCTAACTTTGATAGTTCAATTTCAATATTGCAGGCATCAGGAGGAGCCATCACCTCTTGCCCCACGGTTCAATTTTAATCTTCCTGAAAAATTCTAGGGGTACCTAGCACTTTCTAAATCAGCAAATTAAGTTTATGTCCTGTGCTGTCTGGGTCCTCATAAATTCTGCACCGACCTGTGAATTTCCATTCACTTTGTACTCCTTCAACTTGTGTCTATGAATTAGGATTTTATTGTACAAGGAAAAGATCCTACAGGGACTGGCAGAGGTGGAGAATCTATATATGGGTATTCATCTTCTTCCTTCTTCTTTCAATTTCTAGGGTTTCTGTTGTTTTTGTGATTTGGGTATGGTTAGATTACTCAAACTTAGTTAGTTTCTAGATGTTTGTTGCGTTTGATGGAATTAGGGTGTCCAAACTTTTTGTAGCATTGTAGTTTTGCCATGTAATGAAGAGAAACCAAGGAGGTGGTTTTTTTTTTTTTTGAGGTAAACTAGTAGTCGTTTCCACGGTGAGTGCAGATGTAAATTTGAGTGTAATTTGATACTATCAATCTCTTGCATGAGCTACGTGTTAGTGCGAAGTATTTGGGTTCTTTTGATTTGCTTATATAGCCTATTATTTCTTTATTAGTCTTTGACTCAATCTTTATAACTTTATGCGGTTCAAAGTTTGAAGATGAAATAACAACACAATTGAAGCATACTGGATTTGTAAGTTTATGTAGGAGCAACTGCAAGATTTGTAAGTTTATGTAGTATCTCCTTATAGTGATTTAAGTTAGAATAACTTAGGAATTTCGTAACTTTCCATGAACTGAACTTAGGAACCAAGTATGTTTCTAATGTGTATACATTTGTATCAAATACTCATACTTTTTGTTAACATCAATTGAAGAATCCATTTTTCATAATATGATACAGTTTTGTATGTTGAATGAATGAATGAATGAATGTATGTTGAATGAATGAATGTATATCTGTGGAAATGATGAATATGGGGAACTGGGTAACTGCAGGGGGGAAATGGATTTTGCCTAGGCGATAAAGACTTGATCTTTTTTTATGTTGCAAAATATTAGCAACGTCTTTGGTCTGTTGCTAAATTAGAACCAGAACCAGAACCAATACAATTTTAGTTCCAGGTAGGGGTATTCCTGTAATTAGAAACAGCTTAGCAACGGCAGACCTTGGATTGCGAATAAACAACGTCGCCACGGCACAGTACGTTGCGAATCTCCATTGCTGACCAAGAGTCGCAACGGAGCTTATGCCCTTGCGAAAAAATGCAACACCGTGTTTTGAAACGTCAACCTGCCGTTGCGACCCCGGTCAGCAACGTCCAGGCTCCTTTGCTAATCCCTCAAAATGGTGTAGTGGAAGTCAAGACAATTTTAAAAGATCTTACTCAAGCTCAGGTAAAATTTACAAATAGAAAATACAATTCAACGGCGGATCGAATTGCCAAGGAAGCAAGAATAAAGAGCCTCCAACATATGTCTACGAAATTACAACAAAAAACTAAGCAATCTAGCATTATCTCTAATGTATTTGATAGAAACGAAATTGTAAATCTTTTGTACTATATTTGCTAGTTAATATATTTCTTCTTCCCATCAAAAAAAAAAAAAAAAAAAACTATATAATAGGTTGTACAAAGGAAAAGGAAACTGGTAGGCGTTCAAAATCGTCTTCAAATCCCTCAATTGAAGAAGAAGAACCAATTGAAGAAGAAGAACCAATTGAACCACAAAATCAACCAATCGAAGCACCAACTCCTGAAATGAGGATAAGAAAGTAAGTTCTACAAACCCAATCTCTTATTTGATGTTTTTAATCGATTCAATAGGGTAAATTCCTAAAAACTTAGGGTTTTAGACGGTTACAGATCTAGGTTCGGCGCATATTTCAGGTGCGTTTTGAGCCGAACTGTTCTTCAAAATTTCATTTTGGAAATGTATATGAGAAGTTCGGCATGAATTAGTATACCAAATATACGCCGAACCTGTCAATGTATATGAACAGTTAGGAGTTCATGGAAGGGTTCGGCGTGTTGTATATTTTTGAATTTAAGCCGAACCCGGTTGATAGACACATTTTATGTCTAATTTGATCTCAATACTATATATTGTTGGCACTCGATTTTGTACTTATTATAGTGTTTTATGTGTGTGTAGGTATTTTTGGGGAATAAACATTTTTTGGAAAATTCGGCTCGAAAAGTTGATTTTTGTACCCCGGAGGACACGTGTTATTCGGACTCTCAATGTTGGTTAAGGGGCACCTCAATTACTAAGGGGTGCCCAGTTTCTAAGGGGCACCCTATTAACTATGCACACCCCATGGCTATTCGCACCCCATTTCTGTTAGGGGGAGTATCATCTTCTTCACGTACAAATTATTTTGGCGGGAAAATGGTGTTTTCAACTGCGGAATTTTTGGAGACAATTTTGACGGGATTTATGTTCGAGTTATTCGTGGGTTTGGATTGGTAATCACCTGTTTCATCGAAACAGGGATGGTATATGGGTCAGAATCAATAAGAGAGGCATATTCTTTCATATCTCGACAAAACAGGGACACGAGAATTTGTTGTGTTTTCCGTGTTTTGTGAGTGATTCTCAGAGGTTGCTGTGTGGCCGCAAGGAGTTTTACTCCAACATAGACTAACTCTCAGCGTGTTTAGAAGATGTATGTGAGTAGAATCGATAAGAAAAAGGAAAGGAAGAACGTGGAGAGTAAAACAGGGCAGTCATATACGGTGGCTTTATTCTCGGATTTTTTTGGCTATTCTTGGAGCAATGAACGAGTCTACATTGATGTCACTTATTCTGGAATGTGTTTTATTCGATTTGGAGTGTGTCAGTTGAAGAGTTTCGCGAGCAGAAATATGAAAGGGAAGAAAAATCCTGTATCTTGCATGAAAGTAAAAGAAAATATGTTTGATTGATTGCCGAAATTATGAGGAGTTATTCTTGGTGGTGTGAAGTATAAAAAGGCTCTACGAGAGTCATGGAGAAGGGAGGAGAGCTTGGGGATAGTTTAGAGCAACAACAGAGGGAGAATCGAGAGTTGCAGAGAATACTTTTCTGCTGCTGCTGGGAAGAACACGAAGAACATAAGACGCATAGGAGACAGTCGTTCATGCTATAGTATAAACGACTGCCAAACGTGGGTCGCAGAGCTACAGCAACAAGCAACGGTTCATTATTATCGTTCTCTGTAACAGTGTTTTGCAACAATTATAAACGTTGCAAACACCCGGTTTTCAATATTTATTCCATTTTCACCTCTTGTAAACACTTTTGAGCAATGAAAATTTATTCTGAGTGCGACTAACATTTGATATTTTGGAAATCTGATTTTGGCAGTACTTTAGAATCAAATCAATTTTTTAAACTGCATGATATAAATTAATTTATAACCACTTAAGTATTGATGAATGGTGAAATCCTAGCTCCAGCCTCTCCATAATTTTCACAACATTTTGTATTTTGAGTTTGTTATAATTTTGCTTTAAAACTTAAGTCTAAAAATCTGTTTTCACAAGTCTCAACGAACCTTTCACTACAACATCATTGAAAATAATCATCAATTTTTGGCGCCGCTGCCGGGGACTTGTCTTAAACCAATACTTAACGCGAACCTAAGCTTTAAAATTTGGAATAGAACGAGACCTATAGGGTAACGATCTTAATAGGGAAGTTGTTCGAAAAATATTGGTTACTCTTTTGAGCATAATTCGAAGTTCATGATGGTTTTTGTGAGTTGAATGCGTGACTGCGCCGCCTTGTAATGCGGTGAGGCCTTGGGTATCAAAGCTCCACGCAGCTTACCTCGCCTCTATTCAACTTACTTTAACTCGGATTGATTCCAGAGAGGTTTGCTCAGATTGTAACGAGTTCCTTTCGAAAGATTAGAAGATGGTCTAGAAACAATCTAAGTGGAGCCATCATGCTTTTTATTTGCTAGAAATCATTAGGTTTGCTGTGGTGGAGTCAGCCTTGTTTGTGTTTGCATAGAACTTCTCTTCCTTTTTAGGATTTTTCTTTTTCTTTTGTTTTTCTAGTGTATGCCCGAGGTTATTAGAGAGCGAGCTTGGAAAAGAGACAATCTAGGTCGATTGATTAGTGAAAAACCTAGTAATTATTCTTGTGGAAGCGGGGAGCTCGAAGACTCTTCTTTTGAGAGCCCCGTTTTTGGGAACTTCAGTTTTGAGAATCTGTCTCTTCGTGAGGAAAGTACCCCTAGTACTTCAATTTGTGCCGGCGATGGCCACTTTGAAAGATTACATGTTCCCAACTAGGACAAACCGAGCTTCGTGTATTAAATTGCCAGCCAATACGGCTAATTTCGAGATAAAACCTAGTATTATTCAGATGATTCCTATATTCTTAGGAAAAGATGATGAGAACCCTTATTTTCATATTAGGGACTTTGAGAAAATTTGTGGGACAGTTAGAATAAAAAACCTTACTGATGAAGTTTTGAAACTTAAGATGTTCCCCTTTTCCTTGAAAGATAAAGCCAAGACCTGGCTAAACAACCTACCATCTGAATCCATTGAAACATGGCAGGAACTTATTGCTGCTTTCTATATGAAATTCTACTCTAAGCATAAAACTGCAGTTGTTAGACAGAGAATTAGTTCCAGTGTGCAACAAGAGGGAGAGTCTCCTTATAGGTTTTTAGAGAGATTCAATGATCTCCTATCCTAGTGTCCTCACCATGGATTTGATAAGATGAAACTCGTAGAGATTATTTATGATGGTTTAGACTATTCGACCAAAGCCATGGTCGAGTCTATGTGCGCTGGTGAGTTCACTAGTAAAATTGCTGAGGATGCCTTTACCTTCTTAGGAGTTGTTGCTAAGAAATCCCAATAGTGGGAGTCTTGTGTTGAACCCCCTAAAAGACTCTTGGTTAATAGAAGTAGTACCAATATGGTAGATATGAGTTTTGCGTACGATGCTAAGTTTCTTTGCTTCGTCTAGAAGGTTAGAAGCCTTGGAAATGGGTCAGTCTAAAAATAGGTCCCTTGTTGAACCTAATAGAGCCTCTCAAGTCTCTGGTTGTGGAATAGAGCCCGATAACTCATTTTGGGAAGGTCAGGTTAGTGAAGAGCAATCTCATGCTGTCTATAACAATGCTAGGTTTGAGAACTGTCAGAAGTTTGACCCATACTCAGAGACCTACAACCCTGGTTGGAGAAACCATCCTAATTTTTCTTGGTCTAAGGGCCAAAATCAAGGTCAGTCTAGTAATTCTCAGCCTCCCTTAGGTTTTGGTTATACTCAGAACCCTTCAGGTCAAACCCAGTTTCAGAACACTTCTGAGAAAAATATCTCTACCTTAGAAGAAGCTCTTACTATGTTAGTAAAGAACCATGATATGTTATCAGCTAACCACCTTAGCTTTCAACAAGAAACCAGGCAGAACCATAAGGATAATTCCCAGACTCTTGCTAAATTAGAACTTCAAGTCGGCCAAATAGCTAAGTATTTAAGTGAGAGAGAAGAAGGTAAGTTTCCTAGTCAATCTCAACCCAATCCTAGGGGGTCCATCAAATATCTTTAGTTGGTGAGGAATCATCAAACCATGTGAACTCGATAAAAACCCTTAGGAGCGGTAAAATGGTAGACAATAAGGTAGCCATGCCTAGTGGACATACTGTAGTTCCACCTTCTACTTCCCAAGAGGAACCCGTAGCTGAGGAAACTGAAACAATCCCTAAGGATTCCCAAGAAATTCCTGATAGGACTACCTTTGTGCCTAGATCCCCATATCCGCAGTTGTTATCCCCAACAAAGAATGAGTCGACATTCAACGAGATAATGGAAACATTTAAACAGGTGAACATCAATATTCCGTTATTAGAAGCAATTAGGCAGATGCCTGCTTATGCCAAGTTCCTTAAAGATTTTTGTACACGAAAGCGTAAGCTTAATGTCCAAAAGAAAGCCTTTTTAGCTGGTCAAGTAAGTTCCATTCTTCTGAACCAAACACCCCCTAAGTATAAGGACCCTGGATGCCCCACCATATCTTGTGCGATTGGTAATCACATGGTCGATAAATCTTTACTTGACTTAGGAGCTAGTGTTAACTTACTTTCGTACCATGTGTATACCCAGCTAGGACTTGGTAAGTTGAAATCGACCAAAATGACACTCCAGTTAGCTGATAGGTCTATCAAAGTTCCTCGTGGTGTCATAGAGGATGTTCTGATTGAGGTTGATAAGTTTATTTATCCAGTGGATTTCGTTGTTCTAGACACCCAACCTGTTCAGGACCCAAGTGCTCAAATCCTAGGTCGCCCATTTTTAGCCACATTACTAATTTGTCATCAATGTAGGACTGGGCTTATGAACATATCCTTTGGTAATATGACCACTGAACTAAATGTCTTTAATGTTACTAGACAACCTTCTGAGATAGATGATTTAGAAGTGGTGAACATGATTAGCACTCTAGTTCTTGATCCTTTAGCCTGCACTATGTTTGATAATCCATTATTTGATGAACCTTTCAGTGCCTCGGAGGAGGTAACCATGACGAACACCTTAGTTGATGAGCCTATATTAGAGATTTTCTTTGATAATCCCTTATATGATGATGTTGTTCGTTTAAATGACCAGTCTCCCAAAGAAGCTAGTTATTGTGCTGACTTTATGGACCCTATAATCCATCCCATAGATTTTGGTCCATCTGAGGATATTGGTCACCCTAAGTTTGGGGGTAATGATGACTCTAGTGATCGTCTTGTATCCCTAATTGAAGTCCCTAACTTGGGACTCGAGCTTTGTGCGTCTAAGGTACTACTTGAGTTTCTTCAAACTCTGCTACCCAATCCTCCAGATATTGTCCATGAAGAAACCCAGTTCTTAAAAACATATCATTCGGTTGAACCTGTTTTACTAGACACATATATAGACCCCAAAGAGACACCCCAGATAAATCTAGTTTCCTTGATAAAAGCCCTAGATCAAGTTATGCTCCGTCTTCTCATTTTTCTAATCCAAGATGGTAGTCTTTCATTTGTGTTCCGCTCTATTTGGTTCGAGGACCCATGACTATTTAGGATATTGGTATATGACTTTGGAAGGTGACAATCCTTTTTGAGGTATTTGATGTCTAGATAAGGACTTTAAATTTAGCATTTTCTGGGAGGCACCCACGCTGATGCTTACGGTAATATCCTTCCTTATTTCTTTTTTCATCCATCAAGTGGTAACAGTTTCTACTTTTTCATGCTTTTAATTTAATCTTTAGAACATTGAGGACAATGTTAGATTTAAGTTTGGGGGTATGGGAGAAACTTTTTAGTTGCAATAAATAAACTCCAGAGCCTAGAAATTTATGCTTATTAAGGATAGCACTAACCAATCTAAGTGGATGGAAGCATCTTGGTTATAGGAGTTGAGGAACCAATCTGATTAGATGGAAACATCTAAAGAGTCTATTCATAAAAGCACAGAGCTCAGGTGTTAGAAAAGAAAACATGGTAGTTTCGCCATATCCTCGTGATGGAAACATCGAAAGAATCCTGATCACTTCTTTTTCTTTTTCTTTTTACCATTGCTAGGGTGAAATAGAGTGACTGAGATACAAAAAAAAAAAAAAAAGACCAGACCATTAGACCAACCGGAATAAATACAATAAAGTCGACCACTGGTACCCTTGTATATGCCAGCTGAGTTGACCTAGAGTTAGGTTTATCGACCACTGGTTCCCTTTCATATGCCAGTGTGTTGATATTAGTCCAGACCAGTATCTCAGTCCATTAGGATAGGTTCACCTTAGTCAACATCATCCACGTTTTTCTCTACATCTATCTTCTTAATCTATCCACGTGATTGGTTGACTCCGGTTTATGATGTCCAGAAACTATCTGAGTAGAGCTCTATCACTTTATATGAATTTTAGTATGCTTTAGTGCAAACTCGTGTACATCATTTGGAATTTCGCATCAGGGTACTTCCTCCTATAGTCAATGATTGTAGGCCAACCAAGGAGATTCTTTAGTGCCTTCCAAGGTTCTGCGTAGATAGCTAGGGTCTGGAGTAAAGGTTTTGTGGGTACACCTCTGGTAAACTCTCCGGAGACAACACTCCGCCACTAGGGCCACCTAGGGGTTCAAATGATTTTTTTTTCTTTTCTAGAATAAATTTGCTCGAGGACTAGCAAATAATAAGCTTGGGGGTATTTGATAGACGCATTTTTGTATCTAATTTGATCTCAATACTATATATTGTTGGCACTCGATTTTGTACTTATTATAGTGTTTTATGTGTGTGTAGGTATTTTTGGGGAATAAACATTTTTTGGAAAATTCTGCTCGAAAAGGTTGATATTTGTACCCCGGAGGACACGTGTTATTCGGACTCTCAATGTTTGTTAAGGGGCACCTCAATTACTAAGGGGCGCACAGTTGCTAAGGGGCACCCTATTTACTATGCACACCCCATGGCTATTCACACCCCATTTCTGTTAGGGGTGGTATCATCTTCTTCACGTACAAATTATTTTGGCGGGAAAATAGTGTTTTCAACTGCGAAATTTTTGGAGATAATTTTGACGGGATTTCTATTCGAGTTATTCGTGGGTTTGGATTGGTAATCACCTGTTTCATCGAAACAGGATGGTATATGGGTCAGAATCAATAAAAGAGGCATATTCTTTCATATCTCGACAAAACAGGGACACGAGAATCTGTTGTGTTTTCTGTGTTTTATGAGTGATTCTCAGAGGTTGGTGTGTGGCCGCAAGGAGTTTTACTCCAACATAGACTAACTCTCAGCATGTTTAGAAGATGTATGTGAGTAGAATCGATAAGAAAAATGAAAGGAAGAACGTGGAGAGTAAAACAGGGCAGTCATATACGATGGCTTTATTCTCGGATTTTTTTGGCTATTCTTGGAGCAATGCACGAGTCTACATTGCTGTCACTTATTCTGGAACGTGTTTTATTCGATTTGGAGTGTGTCAGTTGAAGACTTTCGCGAGAAGAAATATGAAAGGGAAGAAAAATCCCGTATCTTGCATGAAAGTAAAAGAAAATATGTTTAATTGATTGCCGAAATTATGAGGAGTTATTCTTGGTGGTGTGAAGTATAAAAAGGCTCTACGAGAGTCATGGAGAAGGGGGGAGAGCTTGGGGATAGTTTAGAGCAACAACAGAGGGAGAATCGAGAGTTGCAGAGAATACTTTTCTGCTGCTGCTGGGAAGAACACGAAGAACATAAGACGCACAGGAGACAGTCGTTCATGCTACATTATAAACGACTGCCAACCGTGGGTCGCAGAGCTACAACAACAAGCAACAGTTCATTATTATCGTTCTCTGTAACAGTGTTTTGCAACAATTATGAACGTTGCAAACACCCGGTTTTCAATATTTATTCCATTTTCACCTCTTGTAAACACTTTTGAGCAATGAAAATTTATTCTGAGTGTGTTTCCAATATGATGAGCTAAACCCATCCTCTGGGGCGACGGAGGAAGCCATTCTCTCAAGAATTATGTGGTAATATTTACTTTATTAATTTATGCAATATTTTTATATGATTAATTGCATTGATAAAAAAATGAATTAAATGATTTTTATTAATCAAATGTGTTTTCTCTTGATGATGCATGCTTAGTTTTAGACTCTTGATGTGTTATGCTTGCGACTAACATTTGATATTTTGGAAATCTGATTTTGGCAATACTTTAGAATCAAATCAATTGTTTAAATTGCATGATATAAATTAATTTATAACCACTTAAGTATTGATGAATGGTGAAATCCTAGCTCCAGCCTCTCCATAATTTTCACAACATTTTGTATTTTGAGTTTGTTATACTTTTGCTTTAAAAATTAAGTCTAAAAATCTGCTTTCACAATTCTCAACGAGCCTTTCACTACAACATCATTGAAAATAATCATCACATGTTGCCCTAGTTTGCAGTGTAGATTAGGAGTAGGTTCGGCGCATAATGGGTTTGTCGGGCAAGCCGAACCCTGACTTAATGTGTTCGGCTTGTTATGCTTTTTTTATTATAAGCCGAACATAAGACTGTGTTGCTAGGTGTACTTCTATTTATTGGGTTCTTATAGTTAATTCACTAACTTTCAATATGTTAAAAACTTGTTTTAGGAATAACGAAGTTAAAAAGAGGAGGAGGATGGAGGTTACACCTTCTAATTCTAAAACACTCGATCCTCGAGGAGGAGGTAACAAAAATTTGGGAGCTGGAGGGAAAGGATTTGACAAAGCCGCAACATTAGAAATTCGTGAACCACTTCCAGAGATACAAAGAGAAGAACAAGAAGTTGATGGTAGTCATGTTAATGAAGAACCTCAATATAAACCCAAAGAGAAGCATGTTGTTGAACGTCGGGTTAAAGGTTTGCACATTCCTGATGAAAAAACGTTATCCCAGCTCGAAGTGATGGTTTACCCCATGGACTTCCGAAAGATGGAGGAAGGGTGTTGATCGGTTACGCCGAATCTTGGGCAAAGAAAATATATGAAACTCCTGATCACAACGATGCGGTCCGAGTATTGAGACATTAGAGGGAAGCGGAATGGAAATTGTCTGAAAAGGTTCCCGAGGTGACGGATTACGTACAATCCTTTAATTTATGGCCTGTCATTAATTATGGACATAAGGAATATGATAGTGTGACGGTCTCCGCCTTCACCGAGAGATTTTGTCCAGAGACTTATACGTTTCAACTACCCTTTGGGGAAATGGCAATCACTCCCGATGACGCGAACAAGATTACAGGGCTTAAAGTGAGGGGTAGAAGCGTGGATGCTGATTTTTATGATATGAGTTGGACTGAGCTATATAGTTTGTACAAGGAATGTCTTGGTTGGATTGAATATAAGACCGAACTCGAGTTTTGTCGTTCCGTTAAAGATGTAAATTTTGTTAACTTTCCAGGTGGGACAAATAAGAAGCTCAAGAAGGTGAAGCTTACTAATTTGAAAAAGGAATTTGGAAATACAACCGAGAAAGTAAAGAATGGGGAGTTGGTAATGGACGAGATCAAAGTGAAGCAAACCGCAACAGCCTATTTTCTTTATACTCTTGGCAGAGATGTCTTCCTGGACCTATCTGGAAACAAGGTGAATGCCAATTATCTTATATTGTTAAAGGATCTTGCAACCATTAACAAATACGCTTGGGGTACCGCCACTCTTGCTTACCTTCTCGACCAAATTGTGACCGCCTCTAGGTTGACAAGTACAAAAATTGGAGGGAACTTCACTTTGTTTCAGGTAATTCTCGACTAATTTCCATTCTTTTTTTTTCAACCATGCATCTGTGTGTTTATTCAGTGAAAGGTTCGGCGTATATGTGATAGAAATTATGAGCCAAACCTTATAAAAATTTAGGTTCGGCGTGTTCTTGAAAAAACGTTCAAGCCGAACCATACACTGTATGTTTGCATATCATTTCTTATTTTAATTTTGGATGTAGGTGTGGGTATATGACCATTTCTCGAAATTGAAGTTGTCCAAAATACTTGAAAAGGATGTCGATTGGGTTGATACATAGCCAACAGAGGCACGGTACAAGTTTGAAGAGGAGATGGAAAGGAATAAAGAGCAGTTGGTGGCAAACTTGAGAGAGAGGTTAGACTCTTTGGAGGTCAATGACATCGATTTTGATCCATATCAAAAGCCGGTGGAATATGAACGTGATGAAGCTTCTCATCGTGGAGACATGCCGGTGGGTATGTACTATGGACCATTGTTTTATCCCGGTGGTTGTGTAATTTATGATCCTCGGTGAGTACAACGTCAAGGAGGAGTCGTCCAAAAGGTACCGTTGTTTGACGACAAATTCACGTTGATGCCAAAGAGTTCTACTGGAACTAAATCCACCACTTCTTCATGGACTCAAAAGTATGATCCCGAGCCGAGCAATGAGCATTGGGAGAATTTAGATGCCAACATATTAAATATGAATTTGATAGCACCCGTGCATGATAATCCTCGTGAAGCTGATCCGGGCTACATGGATTGGTACAACCAAATCTCTCATCCCTTTATTATCAATAAGGAAAGTCAGAAGAAAGTTGATAAGTCCAAGGGGAAGCAAAAAGCGACCATCATCTCCAAAAATACCACTTATGAAGAACTATCGAAGGCTTACAAGACAATGTTAATAATTGCATTAGATAAATAAGATATTATAAAATAGTACCCGAATAAGATATTATAACATAAATAAGATATTATATAAGTTACTCATAATTAGAAGTTGTTGACAAATGAAATTAGGTTGCGGCGGGTAAGGAGTTGGTGAAGAAATAGAAGAAAAAAGATAGTTGCAAAACACCGTTGACGGTTGAAGAACAATATTATTTCATCAACAAGTTGGATGCTATTATGACCAAAGGAAAAGTACCCGATGTACCTATAAAAAGGCCTACGAATAAGAGGAATCGAGAAGCTGGTGAAGGCACAAGCGGAGGTAGTAATAGCGGCCCAACAGGTGATGACGGCGCGGCGGAAGATGAACGTGGAGGTGCCAGAAGAAGAGGCCGTGGAAGTGGTCGTGGAACCGGCAAGAGGGGCGGTGCTCAATGAACTTTTATGTTTTTAATGTTTGATTAAGTACACTTTTATCTCGGATTTGTTAACTTTGTTATCGACAACTCGACTTTCCTTGTGTTTGCTAGTTTATTTCGTGTTATCGACAATTTGACTTTTATGTATTAATCGTGTTAAAGATAATTTTCATTTTTGATTTTGTTAATCACATGTTCAGTGTCAGGTTCGGCTTGTTATATAACTCTAAATACAAGCCGAACCTAACATTTTCCTTTAAAATTGCCAGGTTCGGCTTGTTATTTAACTTTAAATACAAGCCGAACCTGACATTTACCTCGAAGTTGCCAGGTTCGGCTTGTTATGTAACTTTAAATACAAGCTGAACCTTACATTTACCTTAAAGTTGCATGGTTCGGCTTGTTATGTAACTATTAATACAAGCCGAACCTGGCAAAAAATTTACCTTGTCATTGACAGGTTCGGCTTGTTATGTAACTATAAATACAAGCCGAACCTGACAGAATTTTCAAACTTTTGAAAATTCTAGCCGTTACTAATCAATGTTCGGCTTGTATTAAAAATATCGTACTAGCCGAACCCTGACAAAATTTCACAAATTTCAAGGAACGACTCTTTTTTTATTCAAAAATATAGCCGTTGAAATCCTGAATTCTATATATACTTACCTATTGTTTCTCATAAGAACGCACATCTCCTGAAAAATATGGCACCCCCTAATCCTAAGTTTACTCTAGATGAAGATTTGTCTCTTTGCACAAACTATGTTGCATACTATCCAAATAATGGTGAAGAACGACGAGTGAAGGGTCTGATGAGTATGTACTACTTGGTTCGAATTCATGAAGCATTCTCCACTGAAACAGGTAA
Organism: Papaver armeniacum; assembly: GCA_023531295.1. Lineage (NCBI taxonomy): Eukaryota > Viridiplantae > Streptophyta > Magnoliopsida > Ranunculales > Papaveraceae > Papaver > Papaver armeniacum. The sequence continues at coordinate 766,478 of JAJJWW010014143.1, forward strand.
TCCTCACAACCGGGATTCGGCATCCTTGTTTTGCCGAATTGAATCTATTAAGAAAAAGGTTACCGACTTTATAGCTTTAGTTCGGTTGTGAATCGCTATCGACTCAAGGGTGAAACTACCTCCGAGATTTAAGTGCGAGCACTGGAGGAATGACGAAGATGGAAAGGAAAGAATTTCAAATACGAAGATCACTACCGTATTCTTAGAAAGTTTCTCATAACCTGTTTGGGATACTAGATGGATGGTTTTCTTTTGTAATGCTACCAAGTTCTTATGTATTGCTGCCATGTTCTTATGTAATGGGAATGTAATTTGGAATGTAATCCTTTGTCGTATGAATGATAAAAAAAAATTTCGAAATGACGGAACTGTTAACACAGGATATGGTTCGGCTCATTACAAACTTAAGGATAATAAGCCGAACCTGACTAGGTTTTCAGGGTTTTGGAATTTGTCAGGTTCGGCTTGAAGCGCAAAATCCATTAGAAGCTGAACCTGACAAAAAACTTTATTTTTTGTCAGGTTCGGTTTGTATGTAAATTACAATACAAGCCGAACCTGACTTTATATTGGGTTCGGCTTGTGTTTTCTTTGCCGAACAACATCCTATGCAGTTTACAGAATTGTCGAACCTTAACAATTAAAATACCTTCCATAACATAAAATAAAGCTCATTCAAATACAGAGAGTCCAGAAGGTAAAATTAAGTGCAATTCTTAGTTTACCAAAAAACCAAAATCCACAATAGATTGAATGGACCAAGAAAATCAAACAACACTCCGATAGTGTCATTTTATGGAGATCCTAGACGGATCACCTCTTCCTCATCATCTTCACTAACATCTTCACTAACATCTTCCTCATCATCTTCATCCTCATCACTTAAAAATATAATTACTTGTCCACTTGGAGGCAACACATTTAAAGCTTTCCAAAGATCCATTTCCGTCACATAATTTGCACACCAATCCATCGAATAATTAATATCAAATCTAGGCCAAAAGGCTGCACTCATCAAGGGAGGTAATGGGCAACCGGGTTTGAGTTTGAGGCCGATAAAATGACAATTTTGAACAAATCCAATAACAAGTCTTCTATCTTTTACACCTTCATGGAAAGGTTTTGTTGGAGGCGCGTAAGTATAACTATTACCCGGCCACGCGAAACAATGTACGACGCAATTGAATGTCTCCGCTATTAAAAATCCACAAACGGGCATTGACATCCAATGTTCTTCGGTGATGATTGAATCCCCATGTAAACAACGTTCGAATGCAATGTAATCCGATGCCACTCCCGCATCTCCCCTTGGACCTACACTCATCATTGTCTTGTAGAATTCTTTGTTCCGGCGTAGGGTTTCTAACAATCGTTGCCTAATATAGTTGACTTCATTTTCTCGGGGCACCAGATTGTTCCCTTCTTTAAAAGGACCAAGTTGTTCCGTCATGACGTAATATTCACAATTTCCATCACCTTCTACGTCGTCCATTGTTATAATATGATCATGAATTACCGGCGCTAGATCTTCCAAGTAGTTATCGTATATAAAATTGATAGGCCGCAAATAGTTACCGTACTTATCTCTTCTGGGTCTTCTCATCCTACCAACTTCATGTACAGTCTTTTTTCCATTATCTTGGTTTGTGAAGGATGCATCTTACTCTTCCCCTTGACGTCCTCTTTACCATCCTTTGGTTGCGACGGAAAATTATTCTCCTTGACCTCTTTGTTACTTGTTTCGGCTTTTTGAATACTCGGACGACCACGTTTTTTTGGAACTTTCACTTCTTCCTCCTTCATCAACTTTTAAATTTCCTTCTTTTCCTTTTCATACCTTGCATCATGGATCTCAACGCCGCATGGATCTCTACGGGTAGCCAATAGTGCCTTGTTTGCTTGTCTAGTTTGGAAATTATTCATTTTCTTACTCTTTCTACCTTTCGTGACCCCCTTCTCCGGTTCCAAAATATTGTGGGTGAATGGATACATGACCTGCATCATGTTGTCCCAAAATATTTTTTTTTGAGCTCGGAACATATTCCTATACATCTCCGACAACTTTTTCCCATTTATCGTGTCCCAAATTTCTAGATCATCCTCGTCGTTTTCGGTTAGGAGAGGAATGAAGCTTAATTGTTTCCAAAAAGGATCAATGTCCTCAAAGTATGATACCATCCTTGTACCGAAGTATGTCGTGGGGGCATGGAAGTCCCATAGATGTCTTTATTTTACAAACACACTCTTCCTCCAAGTTGGTGCCAAATGTCTCAGTCAAATCTACTTCTTCCATCAATAAATCAATGCAAAGATGGGAGACTATATAAGTTAATCCTCGTAGCCAAGGAATTTTGTAATCCTTGTGTTTGAACATAATGTTATGTTCGAACGCCGCTTTAATTCTCACAACATCACTTTTGAAATATTCGTTAATTGCATCAAATACCGTAACAAAAGGGTCAACACATCCAAAAAGGTTCTTCTTCAACCGATAATGAGCTGACTCTACCATACTTGTGGCTTAGTTGTTGAAGTGTTTGTGTCGATTTGTGAAACAAGACATGAACCTTTCTTTATTAGGTTCCAACACATCTTTGAGCAAATAAATAATGACGTCGGGGTAGTCGGTCCTCCAATGATTAATAAGAATTTTAACATTTTCTTCGTATACATCCTCGGTGATTGACCATACCAAAGCTTCCCATTCGCCATGGAAAGAAGCCCACAACATCTCATTGTGTTCATATCATTTCAAGAATTCCTTCTTTGCCTTTTTTTGTTTTTCCACCGGTAGTTTAGCAATATTGTCTAATTCTTTCATCTTAAGTGGTTGAATTATCGGATGGCATTTTTTCCTCATACTGCACCATATATGAAACGTGCAAACAAAGTTGAAAGCATCCAGAAATACCTTATTGATAGCATACATCAATGATGAATCTTGATCGGATACGAACACTTTAGGAAGAGCACTCTTCTGGAAGATTAACTTCAATTGTTCTAACCCCCAAACATAACTCTCTTTCTTCTCGTTTTTCATGAAACAAAAAGCCACGGTGAACGGTGCCTTTGTCGACGTATGCCCAATAATGTTCATCAATGACATCTCATATTTGTTAGTTTTGTACGTGCAATCCAATATAATAGCTTATGGGAAGTAGAGAGCCAATTGGACGCATTCTGGGTGGGAAATAAAAAAGTGTGTCACTTGACCAAATTCATCCAACTTCTTTTGGCAAGCGTAGTTGTGCTTCACCCCTAACCACATCACTTATTGCATTACCATCTTACCTTGCAAATTGAGTCTTATAATCTTATTTCTAGCGTTGTAGATAGTTTGCATAGTCGACTTGTTATTCTTGTCGTCCTCCTTCAATTTACTAAGAATCCTAGACGGTGCCATACGTGCTCGTGTCATTTTATCCACTTCTAGCATTTTGTTGGGTTTGAGTCGCGCTACTTTTGCATGTCCATGAAGGTCACGTGGACGTGGGTGGTTATGACGACAATCCATATCTTTATTCATAATCAAATATTCATCATCTTTGTTCAAGGTCTTATTCTTATTCTTGAGGTTGAAAACGATCTTGAAAGGGCAGTTTCTTTTCTTCGTCTTTGTCCTATTCTTTCTCCCGGTCTTCCCAACATATACAAAACCCTTTTTATCCTTGTTATCGCCGGTTCCACTTCGCTCACAAATCAATTCAAACCGATCCCCTCGGCTTTTTTGTGCTTTAACTAGTACGCAATTTATCTTCATCGCGTGTTCCTCGGCCCAAGCCAGTGCTCCGGGTTTAGTTTTCCATATCTACGTTCATTCAAACACAAATAATTACTAAAAAAAAACTTCAGAATATTCCGAGAACATTAAGGTAAACAACAAGTTCTTACATACCAAATCATTTTGGAAGTGATCCCTAGTATCTTCGTGAATTATGTCTACGGGATCAGGTTTGTAGCGCCCCCTTAGCTAGCAGCTGACTAATCCAAGAGATTAACTAAATAAAGAGGCATTAAGAATCTAAATCATTTACTTAAACATTCAATTAAGAGAACTGCTACAAAACTTAACCCAAAAACTAACCCCTCTCTGAAATATTTATACAAGAATTCCTCTCAAATGATACATATAAAATAAACATTTGGTTTACAATAGAATATACAACATAATAAACATAATCGAAGTTAACCAACTAACAGACTCAACCGTTGAAGCTTTCGCCGCGCAACTCTGATCTGTCTCTGAAAATGAAAGTGGGAATGAGTGAGCACATCATCCCTAGATGGGGTTCCCAGCAGGAATAACATTTAACTTTAAAGAAATCATGAGCAAGATTTGGAAAACAATTCATGTTTTCCCAAACATCAACAAGTGACCAAGTCACTTGAAATACACAAACGTGTATATGGACAAACTCCTTCTCAAACAATGCATAATAATGATGCTGGGTTGTTCCACACCTAATAATATATTGATGCCAGGTTGTTCCATACCTAATATGCGTAAAAGCTGAATTCATGTAGATATAAATGTGAAGGAGAGTATCCAATATACCACAAGTGGAAATTCTTATTTCCCATAACAATTCATAATGACATACATTACAAGTCCTTTCCAATTCATGGAAAGATTCAAAGAATCAACAGAACAATCATAACACAAACTAAACAATGCAGGAAAATGCACGAACAGACAATGCATGAGTTTGTTAAACATAAACTTTCGTAAAAGAAACAACAATGGTTTCAAAAGAGTTAAAAGTATTCCCACCTCTTTTGATGACAAGCCACGCCTACCTCGAGATCCATGATCCAATGTTCGTCCTTTGAATCGATCGTTGTTAATATAGACTAACTGTTAATCACATAAGTAGTCTAAGAACCTAGTCGAAATGGCTCACACAAGAATCATACAAGGCTAACTAATGGTTCTAAGCCCATTTATGACTTTACACCTTTCCATTCTCTATCTTTAGCATGGCTAAGGTTCACTAATTCAATTAGGTTTGTTCTATAATCTATTAGCTAAGTCTTATGAATATTTATAACTTTGTAGAAGAAGTCAAAGGCTAAATCAGACCATAAGGGTCCAATCCATCAAATAAGAAGGCTAACTCTAAGCCCAAGTTTACTAAACAAACCCATTAACCTAAGGCCCAATCCATTCATGTTAACTAACGGTCAAAGGGTTCAATCTAACAGTCCACGTCCGTCCAAGGTCAAGTCCAGGGTCAGATGGTCAACTCGGTCAAAGTCAAACAGGAATCGGTCAACTGAGTCAATACATGTCAAGACAGGAAACTCGGTGAGTCAACACGATTCAACTCAGTCAGATAAACTGAGTTAGACAGAAAGGAACTAAGTTAGACTAAATATGTTCAGTCAGACCTGTATAAGGTTCAGGCCTGAGCCACAAGAACAAGCCAACGATTCTACCACACCTACAACTCTAATCCTAGTTCAATTTTTACCAACCTGATTCTATCATTGATCATTATACAAATAAATTCACTATAACAGAGTTCTACAATTTACCACTGAAACTAAATTTACCTGCAAAAGCAGTAACAAGCTTTCCCCTAAAGATTCACCCAACAACTTCATCTAACCCTTATTCCCAATTTCAAATCATTCACAAAACATACAACCCAACTCAGTTTATACGAATACAAACTCCAAGATCTCCGCACAATTCACAAACTACTTTAACTGAGTTCAGCTCAACGAATTCACCACTATGACTTCTTCTTTATCCTCAATTACACTCTCACCTGCAATTACTACTTCAACCTATCTTCAGGCTTCAGATAAAGTTCAACCTTTCCCCTGCGGTTCCAACAACACCTCTCAACACCAGTTCAATCCACTCATCTACAACTTAACTGCAACTCACACAGTATAACTCAACACTTCAGTTTTATCTGCAAATCCCCAATACATAATCACTACACCTTGAACAGCAATATCACTTCAGGTAACCCATAATATACCTCCATCAACCCAATTCCACAATAAACATCAACTTCTACATTCCATACATATCATCCTTAACCACAATTCAATACTCAATCCTAATTCACAACTGCAACTTCATTACAATCTCATCCCCAATCCATTTGTTCACTACAGTCAATTCCCAACAATTTTCACTAGAACAGAGTCAAACCCTAACTGTTCTGTTCCATATTCAATTCAAATCTTAGCTTCAATTACAAACACAAGTATTCACCAATCAAAAAGAACAACTTAATAATATTAATCAGAAAAGATCAATTACCTAAGAATCGTCTCACTTTTAAATTGTACCACAACCCAAGTCTGAATCTTTGAGTTGTTCTTCAACCTTGTACTCTAGTTCACAACAAGCACATCTCTAATCATCCTTAAAAAACTCCACTCTAATTTCCAATAAATTCAGAAACCCCAAATCTAATTTGGGGAAGAACATGAGGAACTGAAATCAGAATTAAACCCATGAAAACGTTACTACTTCATACCTGATGAAAACCCATGTCGAATCTCCCCTTTAAAGCCTCAAATCAAAACTTCACCAATTCACAGAGAAACCCTAATTCAAAACTCTTTATGATTCTCCACTGAATCAACTTTAAATCTCTAATTAAACACCAACCTAGTTCTTCTTTATCCTTCAACAACACTTCTTCAATTTCATACAACTTCTCAAACAACTCTGAAACCCCTAAATTGATTCTCTATGTTACATCACCACAAACAGAAACCCCTAACTCCCCTCCTTCTTAATTAACCAGAACATCATCACCTTCATAAACTAAACAACATCATCAATCGTTTCTCTCAAATCGATTCTCAGAATCGCCGGAGGCGAGAAGCAGAAGAAGAAAAGGAGAAAAGAAGAAGAAGAAAAAGAAAGAAGAAGAATAAGAAAGAGAGTAAGTTTATCCTCACGGTTCGATGGGATAAGGCCAAAACAATTGTTAAAGGCACCCGAACAAAATGATAAGGGCAGCCAGGTTGGTTCGGGTAATTTGCCCTCCTTACTAATCTGATAAATTATTCTACATCCGGTATTCAGATGACACGTTCGAGTAGTCCATTCCGCGTAACTTTTCGAGTTCTATGTTCGTTGTTAGATTAATTATTATTAATTAACGTTCGTCTTAAACTAATCGAGTTATTAACGGCTAATTCGTCTCTTGACTAGTCTAATAGCGTTGACGAGCTCGAGGGTCTTCACAAGGTTGATTTTCCATCGGTACAGGTCCCTCAAGCACGATCTATGAAGAATAACAAAAGTAAGATACTACAACGAAAAATTAATGGTGAGGTTCGGCAAGTACGATAATTTTAATACGTGCCGAATCTAGCACATTTACGAGGTTCGGCTATTACGATATGGGCAATATGTACCGAACCTATACAAATTTCTTAACCTAACAATTCTCAGGAATATAAATGATAAGGTTCGGCTTATATTCTACTTGATCAAAGAGCCGAACCATGTATCTCCAATAGGTTCGACGCTTACGAATTTATCAATATAAGCCGAACCTTAAACAATTTTTGTTCCAAAAATTACAGTGTAGGGTTCGACTTATTATTACAATTTATAACAAGACGAACTATGGTCTTGAGAAAAGTTTCGGCTACTAATCATAACACTTTCAGCTAGCCGAACTGTTCATCCAGACTCGCCGAACCTTAGTGAAAAAACACTAACTTTTGATAATTTTAAGCTACAAAGTGAGATTAAACATAAGATAACAGTGTACCTGTGTATTAGAAGCATTTGGTTCCTCATATATGTATTCATCATCAAGGTTTGGCTCATAAGAATCATCATCTTGAGTTTGAGCTTGAGCTTGAGCTTGAGCTTCTGTAAAATCATTCTCATAATCTAAGAAATCAGCCTTTTCCGGATCATTGATGTAATTGATATGTAATTTTTCTAGGTTTTGCAGGTGAAGATTGACCCTCCTCATCCATTGAATCAAATACAAGCTTTTTTCTCACTTTCCCCTGCTGCTCTCCAAAAAAACCTCACTTTTTTTTTCTTACTTCAATTTTTTCATCTACACAAATTTATAACTAAATAATCATAATCACTAATCACTAATCATTAAGCATTAATCAGAATTTTTATAACTAATCATTAGTATTAACAATAATCCTAAAAGGGCAATTTTGCCATTAACAAAAATATTTGGTTAAGGGGTTTCTGATTTTGATATTTACAACCCCTTTTTGTCTTTATTCAGTATGCCCTGAAAGATTTACGTATTCCCTAAAACAGGAGCCGTTTTTTGGGGACCAGCTTTTTTTTTGGGGGGACCATTGTTTTATTTTTGGTAAGATATTAGAAGTAATTATAGGTCACCCCTTATCTAGATATTTATGATAATACCTAAATTACCCTCTGATTATTTTTGGTTAATGATTAGTTAGTGTTAATATTAGTTAGTGTGATTAGTGAAATGATTTTGAATAAAGATTTGAGATTAAAAAATCAGATTTTTTAAAAAAGAAGTAGAATTATAGAGAGAGAAAAGTTAGAGAAGATGAAGAACACAAACATGGAAAATAATTTTTTTTTGAGTTCACTAATCTAGACTATTCAAGTGATGATTCAATTGATGATAGCTCATCTGAATCTTCATCTCCTTCCTCTCCTAGAGTATATGTCAATCTTCACAATGATCCGGATATGGATTATTTCTTAGATGGTGAATGTATTCTTCCCCAAAGCCAATATCAAGATGGTGAAAACGATGGATTTTACCAACCACAACCGGAGGAAGACTATTTGGGTACCAGGTATGCTCTAAACTTAGATAATGTTGGTTGAATTGGTCCAAATATTCAAAAAAATTGTGAATTTTTAGAGTAGATTTGGGCTTGTTCGGTTACCTTGTGTGAAGAACATGTAACCGAACTCATCTGAAAGTGTAGTTCGCTTACTTTTTCTAAACACGCAGGTTACCGAACTCTCCATTAATGGAGGTTTTTTGAAGTTCGGTTAACGGAGTAGTTACCTAACTCTATAAATAGGATTACAGTGTTATGTTCGGTTTGGCCGAAATGTAATCGAACTTTAGGGTCTATGAGTTCAGTTAGTTCGCAACCAATAGCTAACCGAACTTACGTAGAATAATATTTCACATTAGTGTATAAAGTTCGGTTGGTTCGCAAACTTCATACCAACCCTTAATCTAACCGAACTTACGTACAATAAAATTTTATTTAGTGTACGTAAAGTTCGGTTAGTTGTGAACTTGCTTGTCAAACTGAACTCTGAGTTCGGTTTTCCAGAAAAAATTATCATATAACCGAACTTTAGGGTCCATAAGTTCGGTTGGTTCGCAAACTTCATACCAACCCACTAACTAACCGAACTTACGTACAATAAAATTTTGATTTAGTTTACGTAAAGTTCGGTTATTTGTCAACTTGCTTGACAAACCGAACTCTGAGTTCGGTTATCCCGATAAAATTATCATGTAACCGAACTTTAGGGTCCATAAGTTCGGTTGGTTCGCAAACTTCATACCAACCCACTAACTACCCGAACTTACATACAATAAAATTTTGATTTAGTGTACGTAAAGTTCGGTTAGTTGTCAACTTGCTTGACAAACCGAACTCTGAGTTCGGTTATCCCGATAAAATTATCATGTAACCGAACTTTAGGGTCCATAAGTTCGGTTGGTTCGCAAACTTCATACCAACCCACTAACTAACCGAACTTACGTACAATAAAATTTTGATTTAGTGTACGTAAAGTTCGGTTAGTTGTCAACTTGCTTGATAAACCGAACTTTGAGTTCGGTTTTCCCGATAAAATTATCATTTAACCGAACTTTTTTCTGATTGCAATTGATGTTGTTCCATTTCTTGTAGATTGAATGTCAACCTATACCAATGGATAATCAACCTTCTCCGGTTGGCATGTTGTTTGAAGATACATTTAATCACTATGTGAATGATTTGGTTTTTGATGAAACTATTGATGCGAAGAATTGGGCTAGAGACCATGCCAAGAAAGCCATGTGCGTATTAGTTTTGAATGGAAAAGAAAGCCAAACTCGTTTTGAAATGGTTTGTGAGAGAAATGGAGATCCAATGTTAGTCACAAGAAGAAAGGTTATGTGTATAAAGGAAAGACAACGAGGAAGAACACAGCGTGCTCAAAGAAAATTAAATGTCCGTTCAAGCTAGTATTTAGTAAGTGCAGAAAAAAAGAATGGATGGGTTCTATCTATGGATAAGGTGGTAGGTCATCATAACCACACTCGTCCGGATGATCTTGAAGGACATGCAATGGCCGCAAGGTTCACTCCTCAAGAAATGGAGAAAATAGCTAAATTTAGGAGAATGGGAATTTCACCACTTAACATGCTTCGCTTACTAAAGGATGATAACAAGGATAATGTATCATCTTTGACGACCATTTATAATGCAATTGAGACAATTAAAAGGAATGAATGGAAGGATAGAAAAGTGATGCAACAATTGTTGTTTTTGCGCTAAAGAGAAAGGCTACGCGGTTGTTGATGGTGGTTTTTAAATAAAGGGCAAAATCGTAAAACCCTAAATAACCTAATGTCACCGGTGACACATTTATTAGAACATTTAATACAGGTTGTAACACCCCGTGTTTTTAGCATGGCGCATGCTAAAAGATGCGCCATTTGCTTGTGATGAAGCTTCATCCAAAGCTTCCGCAGCGTGAAAAAGGTGGATTGGCTTAAGGCCAATACCGCGCCAAAAATGGCGCATTATGTTTGGCATTTGGCCAAGGGCCAATGTTGCATCATCATGATGCATTAGGCCGATTGGGTAGGTGGGCTCGATCTTACAAGTGAAATCATTGTGCAATAAACGTAAGCTTGATCGGAGGACCTAGGGTGGTGCGCAATCATTGTCCGCAATCGTTGTGGGTAATCATTGTGCAATGCAGTAACAATTGGTGCACAATCATTGTGCAGCAGACGGAACGAGTGGTGCACAATCATTGTGCAATAGAACGGAGACTCGGCAATCATTGCCGGTCCTTCAGAAATTCATGGCAACGGCCATGAATAGTGAAGCATGTCAATATGCTCCCCTTTTCATACTTGTAGAAATTCCATTAAGACATATATAGGGAGGGGTAGTTGGTTGAAGGTGCATATGCGGACTATGTACCAAGTAAGCTTCATAGCTTAGTAGGAAGAGCATAAATGATGCCTAAGGCTCATTTATAGTTGCGTAGCCTTTAGAAGAGGGTATTTGATGCGTTGGCATCACTATGCCACGGCGCGGACCCGATGATGCATAATCATTATGCATCTTGGCGGAATGGCCTATACGAACCAGGCCATTACCGTTTTTGCTAGGCCAATGACCTTGCAAACGATTTGGTTTAAGTTTCGTCCCTTCGCGGATGAACTACGGTCCGTGCTTGATCCCTTTAGAGTAGGGAAGGGTACGTAGGCAGCCGCAATGAGTTGCGGCATTGCCGGTCAAAGACGTTGGCCCCTCATATCATCTAAGCTTGGTAGCTCGACGCAAGAGATGATTGTGGCCAGACTTGATGAGGCTTAGTTGCATGCCCGTAAGTGGATGCTCATACTTCCTATCAAGTTATAAAGAGTTGGTAAGCGAGTTAACGTAGGAAATGGCAAGGGCTTGGTGCGGCCTACGCTAAAGTCTAAGGCTTATGCCTGGACAAGACACGGCAATGTGACGGTTGCTCAGCTAGCTAGGAAATTCATTTATGAATTCCCTACGTAAAGGTAAAGCCAGAGACGCATGAAAAATGCATTGGCATTGGCCTTATGGCCTTAAACCCTTTTTGCGGGACAAGGGTAAGTTGGAACAGTGTGGAAGCTAAGTTAGCTGCGTCATGCTCCACGAGCATGCCTGCGAGGGCGAATGAACGTGCATTTGCCTAGCTTTGAGGCCCGGATCGTAGCTTCATCATCATGGCGCACCGGGGAGATTACGGCCTGCGGGCAACGCGCCAAAGGCGTAATTTTCCGGTCCGTCACACAGGTAGTCAGTAATTAATAGGGGGTATTTTTTCAAATTAGGGTTACAACGAGCAAAACCCTAATTCACCTCCGCGCCAATGGCAAATCATGCCAGCCACACCTATCCCAAGCTAGCCGCGCCATGCCAAACGCACTCTGCCTTGGCCCTAGCTGTGCGAGTCACACCAAACGCGCCAAAGCATGCCAACCATGCTAGACGCACCTCCGTGCCAATGGCAAATCATGCCAGCCACACCTAGCCCAAGCTAGCGCGCCATGCCAAACGCACTCTGCCTTGGCCCTAGCTATGCTAGTCACACCAAACGCGCCAAAGCATGCCAACCATGCTAGCCGCACCTCCGTGCCAATGGAAAATCATGCCCGCCACACCAAGCCCAAGCTAGCCACGCCATGCCAAATGCACTCTGCCTTGGCCCTAGATGTGGTAGTCATACCAAACGCGCCAAAGCATGCCAACCATGCTAGCCGCACCTCCGTGCCAATGGCAAATCATACTAGCCACACCTAGCCCAAGCTAGCCGCGCCATGCCAAACGCACTCTGCCTTGGCCCTAGCTATGCTAGTCACACCAAACACGCCAAAGCATGCCAACCAATGCAAGCCGCACCTCCGTGCCAATGGCAAATCATGCCGCCCACACCTAGCCCAAGCTAGCCGCGCCATGCCAAACGCACTCTGCCTTGGCCCTAGATGTGCTAGTCACACCAAACGCGCCAAAGCATACCAACCATGCTAGCCGCACCTCCGTGCCAATGGAAAATCATGCCAGCCACACCTAGCCCAAGCTAGCCGCGCCATGCCAAACGCACTCTGCCTTGGACCTAGCTATGCTAGTCACACCAAACGCGCCAAAGCATGCCAACCATGCTAGACGCACCTCCTTGCCAATGGAAAATCATGCCAGCCACACCTAGACCAAGCTAGCCGCGCCATGCCAAACGCACTCTGCCTTGGCCCTAACTATGCTAGTCACACCAAACGCGCCAAAGAATGCCAACCAAGCTAGCCGCACCTCCGTGCTAATGGCAAATCTTGGCAGCCACACCTAGCCCAAGCTAGCCGCGCCATGCCAAACGCACTATGTCTTGGACATAGCTATGCTAGTCACACCAAACACGCCAAAGCATGCCAACCATGCTAGCCACACCTCCGTGCCAATGGCAAATCACGCCAGCCACACCTAGCCCAAGCTAGCCGCGCCATGCCAAACGCACTCTGCCTTGGACCTAGCTACGCTAGTCACACCACACCAAGCCAAGCACCCTTACCTTGGCCCTAGCCACGCCATGCCAAAATCTAGGCTTGCAAACCGTGCAACCTACGCCAAATTGGCCACGCATGCCATTGGCACATGCCAACACGCATCGCTGATAGGTTTCCTTACCAGGCCGTGACCCAAATTGGCCACGCATGCCATTGGAACATGCCAACGCGCATCGCTGGTAACTTTTCTTACCAAGTTGTGGCCCTAATGGCCGTGCGTGCCATTGACATATGCCAACACGCATCGCTGGTAGCTTTTCTTACCAGGTCGTGACCCTAATGGCCACGCATGCCATTGGCACATGCCAACACGCATCGCTAGTAGCTTTTCTTACCAGGCCGTGGCCCTAATGGCCGAGCATGCCATTGGCACATGCCAACACGCTCGCTGGTAGCTTTCATTACCTAGCCGTGGCCCTAATGTCCGTGCGTGCCATTGACACATGCCAAACACGCACGCTGGTAGCCTAACTTGCAAGCCGTGCAACCTAGGCCAACTTGGCCGTACGTGCCATGGCACATGCCAAAACCCATGCTGGTAGCCTAACTTGCAAACCGTGCAACCTACCACCAAGGCATTCCGCACATGCCATTGGCACATGCCACACATGCCACTAGCAGCTCTGGCATTGCCACTTACACTCAACGTGCAACCTACCACCAAGGCATTCCGCACATGCCACACGTGCCACTAGCACTCAAGGTGCAACCAACACTCGAGACATCAACACAAACTGGGGGATGCTTTCCAGGGTCTTGGTTTGGCGGTTACAGCATGCATCTTACACTATGCTCACATTAAGAAAGCGTGAATAGGAATAAAGCGGTCAAATAAATAAGGAAATAATGGTGAAAACGTTTTCACCCATAAACACCATGCGGTTACCACCTCCTCCCATTATTTCATCCTTTACTCTCTTCCTTCATGAGGCCATGGTACTTTTCAATCTCGACTTGTATAAATAGGTCTTACCTACTTCCACCAGACGACAAGTCTCGGTCAGGAGAAAAACACAACACTCTCAAAAAAGGCAACTTTACAAGCTCTCCAAAAAAGCTTTCATCTCTTGCAAGCTTCCAAAGCTTTCACTTTCTGATACAAGTCGAGACACTACTCTCCCAGAATTATTCTGGTCTCAACACCTTTCTTTGCTTCCCTCCCCAAATCAACCCTTCTCCTCCACTTTGTGACCGAAGCAAGTCTGGAACGGCCATTTCTTGGTTTAGGCCGGACTTGTACAGATTGATCTCTCGAATCTAGAAAGTGCTCACGTGCAGCACATTTGTTTAGGGTTTAAACCAGTTTCTCACTCACCTACCGAATTTACCAAAATCGGCGGAAACGATTTTTACCCACAAACAATTGGCGACCACAGCGGGAGGATTGATCTATCGGTTACAATACCAACTCCGACTCCTAATTTCGTTTCCCGAACTTCAAATACCAACATGGTGGAACTCAGGTCCGGAGCGGCTGCCAGAATACCAGCACAGAACACATCCCTGATGTTAGCGTCTCTCCCAATAACGTTGTTGCATCACCTACTGACTATAGTAATATCGAATGCACTCCCTCAAGCGTAACACCGCCAATCACCAGGGCTAGAGATGCTGCCTCCTCTAGTGTCTCTGCACAACCCTCTAATCACGGCAACGAAAATATCTCTTCGGGTGTCACGCCACCAGTCACCAGGGCCAGAGCCGCCGCTGCGGCCCCTAATGCTTCGTCTAGCATGGCGCCTCCGACTACAACTAAGGTTCCAACTACCCCGCCGACGAGACGAGAGACCGGAGGGACCAGAGGAAGTCGTCCTTATGTCACCATCGCTGATTTGATGGAACGACAGGAGATGCTCTCCAGAGCCCAGACGGATATGGTTTCAACGCAGAAGGAGGTACTCGTCTTTCTCAAGACCCTTACAGAGCGACTACCACGTGAGTCGCGTCCTACAGAGCCGCTTAGGAACGTCTCCAACAACCCCAAAGCCAGCACCTCGGCGGAGCACGCCTCCACGGATGAGGAAACTCGCGCTAGAATCCCGTTGGAAAGAAATCAGCCGCCCAACTTCGTCACGCGAAAAGATCTGGAACAACTTCTCTGCAACCGAATCAATAATGATGAATTGGACGTGCATCATCATCAACATTAAGGGGTACTCTTCTCCTCAATTCACCCTGTACGATGGTACCGGGAGTGCACATGAGCATGTCTCCCGTTTCCTGGAATCCCTAGGTGAACATGAATATAATCACGTTCTTCGTTTAAGGAAATTCTCAAAATCACTTACTGGAAGGGCGTATACATGGTACAACAACATCCCACCGAACAGCATTCCCAACTGGAGTAGCATGGTCACCTGCGTTTTACAAGAAATACTTCTTCGTGTTTGAACAAGTTACTTTCTCAGACCTCGAAAGAATGTACCAGTGGGATAACGAACATCCGAATGATTTCGTCAAAAGGTTCAGGGTTCAAGCACTCGACTGTTTTGACCCAAACGTGACCGAGCAACAAATGGTGAACGCATGCATCAATGGTATGGTTCCTATTTACCGCGCCTTGCTAGAGAACTTACGCTTCCAAACATTCTCCGAACTCCATGAAGCCGTCAGACGATCCGCAACAACAGCACCACCATTACTGGAAAGAGCTAGGCCAACTCGAACCGAAGACACGCGTGAAACTCGCGGGAGTAGACGCCTCATCAGCAAGCAATTTAATGCCGGCTCATCCTCCGTGAACATAGTAAACGAAAGGGGAAAAAGGAAAACCCCAACTACGAGCCACCAGCCAAAATGTGAAGCGCCGGCGCAACGGGAACCCTCGCCACGAAAGGCCGTCACTAAAACTCCCATGCAGCATCATGAGACCGAACGAAATACCCTTGATTTCCCGTTTCCCATCGAGGAGGTGATTGACCTCCTAGAAGCCTGGTTTCAAGATGATGTTATCGATCGCCACCTCTCGGACGTCCACCAACCGAGGCCGAGATGGCGAACCCTGGCAATCTTGCCATTACCACAGGTTCGTTCACCACCCGACCAGCGATTGCAACAGACTAAAGCATATTTTCAAAGAAAGGATAGAAGCGGGAGAACTCCAACTAGGAGACGAAAGAGTGCATCGAGACCCACTCCCAATAAGAAATTGCGGGTCCTCTGGGGACTCCGTGCACGAGACTGTAAAATCCATGATGCAACATGTATGCGAAATTCTCTATCTTTCCAAGGTGCAGCGCCAAGATATTTTCGCAGCTCTCAATCGCGTTGTATCGGCAAACGACTTTTCTCTCCTCGGAAACCACGCCAGTGCCCAAGCTTTCCAAACAAAGCGGAACCAAAAGGAGAATTGGGACTGCCGACCACGTCCGTTTAAGAGGTAACGAATTTGACGACACGCTCATCGATACGGCCTCTGACCACAACATCATTACTTTCAAGATACTAAAGGCAGCAGGATTTACAAAACAAGACGCTACCTATTCCCCGTCCGTGATTAAGAACTTGAGAGGAGAAACTTTGAACGCACATGGCTACATCAACCTAGAGATCGAGATGGGAGACGCTATAACGCATAGCAAATTCCACATTATCAAAGAACTAGATCATGACATGATATTGGGACGCTTATGGGTGCTCGACAACAAAGCGAAATTGGATGTGCGCCCTCTGCCGACGTCCACGCCCGAAGGAATTTCCAACAAGCCATCCCGCTGGTTATCGCATCAACGAACTATTGAAGGAACCCAGACATCCGGAGAGGACCCGTTGGCGCTAGCTCATGGTTTTCAAATGCAAGTAAGTCTGACCTAGCAACCTTTTCTCGCAACCAGTCTTTCCTTCCCCCATTCCGTCATGGGGACTCCGCGCGACATCGGCACGAACATTTGTCAAGAAATGTGAATGGGAAGCTGGACCATTTGAACACTTTGAAAGAAGCTTGGAAGTTCTATTGAAACCAACGAAGCCAAAACTCAAAAGGTTGCACGACGTCTGAACCCGTTTTCAATCGGAGATGTAGTGATTAAGGAAAGCTCGTTTCAAGTTGGGAGGATGACAGTAAAAATGGCTATTCAAACTAATTCGCCCAATGAAAGAGAAGACGAGCTGTATCTGGTTGCGGATACCCTTTTGGGAGGATATTGAAGCTCATCAATGCTGACACACCTGAAGGCGTGATAATTCACTCGCGATGGCTCAAGGCCTCCAATCCCTAAAATGATGTACCTCCCAATCACTCCCCCTTTTAGTATTTCCTTTAACAATTCCTCTTAGTAGTTATACTCCCCCAAGATGAATACACCGTTTGTATTTTTCCCCGGGGATTCCCTTTTCCGTCAAAAAAAAAGGCATAAATACATCTCTTTCCAAGCAAATTCTCCAGATATCAGAGAAATACATCAGATAAACCCAGAAAACCATTGCAGAGCCATCATACCACAACCTCTTTCAAAAAATATATATGAAGCAAAATGTTGACCGATGAAGAAGAAGGTAAAGATGAGTTTACGAAAAAAAAAAACACCGGGGGAACTAAGCAGCTAACAGAAATAACAAAAGGGAGGAACTAGCCCTCGAAGGATGGAGCACAAGTCCACTCGGGCAAGGCTATCTTCAAGCACTTCCCCCAACAATCCCTCGGGCAACAAAGGTTCCATTCAACGGTGTTAGCAACAGCAACCTCAACATCCCATCCCGAAACAGCCACAGCAGCAGCAGCAGTGTCCTCCCCGACGACCGGTCCAGCATACGCCACCATGACCCCTCCGGTATCACCAACGACACCTTTGGCATCAACTTCAAAGGCTATTTCGTTTTCGTCATATGCTCCTTCGAAGGTTTTCTCATTGACACTTCGAAGAAAGTTTTTTGATTCATCCGCATCAAAATCAAGAATCATGGCGCTCTCCTCCAAGAGCCTCACACGTTCTCTTTTCCGTCGCTTCGACCTAAAAACAGTTCGATCCGCCCCATACCCGGACCGAGGAAAGGCTTTGCCGCACTGAAACTTCTCAATATGCCAAGACTCTTCCTCATTCTCTCGCCCCTCCTCCATGCTCACTGAACCCAAGAAAGTCCGAACATGCACCTGTTCTTCATGGGGATGGATGGAAGGGAGGTCCTTAATGATTTCACTAGCTTCATGGAACAGAGATTCAATCCCAACCAATGCCTCCTCAAGAGAAGAAGATCGATCTCCGCCAATTCTGAAGTCCTTCTCCGAAGAGTTA
This sequence comes from Papaver armeniacum, assembly GCA_023531295.1. NCBI lineage: Eukaryota > Viridiplantae > Streptophyta > Magnoliopsida > Ranunculales > Papaveraceae > Papaver > Papaver armeniacum. Next base: position 784,983 of record JAJJWW010014143.1, read on the forward strand.
AAAGCGCGGCCATCCCTGGAGGGTCCCATCATACACTGCAAAAAATGGGGAAAATGATCAAGTTCCATCCTATCTATACACATATAAAAAGAGGATAACATGAACAGAGAAGAAGAAGAACACATACCGGTATGATCTTCTTAGTTCCGAATAACCCTAGTCGGGTGCTTTTGCAAGAGTCGGACCTCGCCTTCACTTGGAGAACTGGGCTGTTTAGAGGATGATTCGTCTCTAGGTAAAGAAAGAAACTCAACAAGAAGAAACTTTTCTCAAACAAGGGAGACGGTACAATTGCGTTGGGTATGAATACAGAACCTTAAAAAAGGAAAGGAAGCAATGAGGGACATAACGCTTCCAGATTTTAGCATGGATAATGCCCTGATTAAAGCCGCGCGTGAAGGAAGGCAAAATAAGGAAACTTTTCTATCTGTAGAAACACCTACTCCCTCCTTGTTTACACCGGTCCCATCAAGCTCGCGCCAGTTTCTAAATCTCCCAAGCCACACCGGTCCCACCAATTGCGCCAACTTCCCAATGACCGCCCAAGTCGCGCCAGCTAGCACGATCATCTTCCCCACCTTGCGCCAGTCCCACCAGCTAGCACGCGCAGTTTCCCAGCTCGTGTCAACTTCTCGATTCCACCCAGCTTCCTGTCTCTCAATGATGCTGACTTCCCAATTGAGCCAGCCTCCCGATTTGTACAAAACTGCCAGAGGCAATGATTACAAATCCTATTTATAAAAAGGTCAGACAAGCCTCCTCAATTCTCTTTACGATTTACTGCTGATAGTTTGTCACCATCTTATGCTTACCTCGCAACAAAGCCCTGCTCCGAGCTAGCGGGGACTTAATGTAAATGGTGATTTTTAAACAAAGGGTAAAATCGTAAAACCCCAAATAACCTAATGTCCATAGGTGACACATTTATTAGAACATTTAATACAGTAGTCGTAATTGATAGGGGGTATTTTTTCAAATTAGGGTTACAACGAGCAAAACCCTAATTCACCTCCGTGCCAATGGCAAATCATGCCAGCCACACCTAGCCCAAGCTAGCCGCGCCATGCCAAACGCACTCTGCCTTGTCCCTAGTTGTGCTAGTCACACCAAACGCGCCAAAGCATGCCAACCATGCTAGCCGCACCTCCGTGTCAATGGAAAATCATGCCAGCCACACCTAGCCCAAGCTAGCCGCGCCATGCCAAACGCACTCTGCCTTGGCCCTAGCTATGCTAGTCACACCAAATGCGCCAAAGCATGCAAACCATGCTAGCCGCACCTCCGTGCCAATGGAAAATCATGCCAGCCACACCTATCCCAAGCTAGCCGTGCCATGCCAAACGCACTCTACCTTGGCCCTAGTCGTGCTAGTCACACCAAACGCGCCAAAGCATGCCAACCATGCTAGCCGCACCTCCGTGTCAATGGCAAATCATGCCAGCCACACTTAGCCCAAGCTAGCCGCGCCATGCCAAACGCACTCGCCTTGGCCCTAGCCATGCTAGTCACACCAAACGCGCCAAATCATGCCAACCATGCTAGCCGCACCTCCGTGCCAATGGCAAATCATGCCACCACACCTATCCCAAGCTAGCCGCGCCATGCCAAACGACTCGCCTTGGCCCTAGCTATGCTAGTCACACCAAACGCGCCAAAGCATGCCAACCATGCTAGCCGCACCTCCGTGCCAATGGCAAATCATGCCAGCCACACCTAGCCCAAGCTAGCCGCGCCATGCAAAACACACTCTGCCTTGGCCCTAACGATGCTAGTCACACCAAACGCGCCAAAGCATGCCAACCATGCTAGCCGCACCTCCGTGCCAATGGCAAATCATGCCGACCACACCTAGCCCAAGCTAGCCGCGCCATGCCAAATGCGCTCGCCTTGGCCCTAGCTATTCTAGTCACACCAAACGCGCCAAAGCATGCCAACCATGCTAGCCGCACCTCCGTGCCAATGGCAAATCATGCCGCCCACACCTAGACCAAGCTAGCCGCGCCATGCCAAACGCACTCGCCTTTGCCCTAGCTATGCTAGTCACACCAAACGCGCCAAAGCATGCCAACCATGCTAGCCGCACCTCCGTGCCAATGGTAAATCATCCCAGCCACACCTAGCCCAAGCTAGCCGCGCCATGCCAAACGCACTCTGCCTTGGCCCTAGCTATGCTAGTCACACCAAATGCGCCAAAGCATGCCAACCATGCTAGCCGCACCTCCGTGCCAATGGCATATCACGCCAGCCACACCTAGCCCAAGATAGCCGCGACATGCCAAACGCACTCTGCCTTGGCCCTATCTATGTTAGTCACAAGAACGCGCCAAAGCATGCCAACCATGCTAGCCGCACCTCGGTGCCAATGGCAAATCATGCCAGCCACACCTAGCCCAAGCTAGCCGCGCCATGCCAAACGCACTCTGCCTTGGCCCTAGCTATGCTAGTCACACCAAACGCGCCAAAGCATACCAACCATGCTATCCACACCTCTGTGCCAATGGCAAATCACGCCAGCCACACCTAGCCCAAGCTAGTCGCGCCATGCCAAACGCACTCTGCCTTGGCCCTTGATGTGTGCCGTAACCACAACAAATTAATCAATATTTTTCCACCTAATTAACAAGTAATATAGTATAGTAAAGTTCGTTCCCACGAGGAGCAAGAGATTCTAGTTGTAAAAATTGTCACAAAAGGGGGTGTAAAGCAAAAGAAAGTAAACAAAGCAATTAAAAGATAAAGTTGAAATCAATAAGAGAGACAAGATCAAGGAATCCTTCTTCGTTGCAAAAAAATGATTCAAGTTATGTTTTTCATCCACATGTTATTAGTCACAGATTATCACCAACCGTAGGTAAAGCATCTAGATCAGTGATAAACCCCTAAATCCCTTGTATCACCGGATACGGAAGTTCTCGACTACCGGATTCTATTTACCAAACCACCTAGTAGTAGATCACTCAAGATGTAATTTAAATAAACGCATTAAGATTTATGAACTTATTAGGTTGATATTAGTAGTTAGACTCTTAGATCAAGGTCTACTTGCTAACGTTATTTTCACATACAATTGCTCCACGGAATCCCTCCGCAAGGTCTCGTGTTTGCTACTTATGTAAGAGTCAAGAAACGATTACTTATCCCCTAACTTTCACTAGCTTTAGATTAAATTAACAAATCAATTTAGCGTGCACTCTAAACAACCTATCAATCAATCATGAATGTATAAACATTCCTATTAGTAAAAACAAACGATAATCATGTGAAAAACTTCAAGATAGAATTGAAACAAAACTCAAATCATATATTAAGAACTAGGAATTCATCCTCAATCAATAATAAAATTAGCTACTCATGTTAAGGAGTTCACACAAAGAATAAAGAAGAGAGAATTGTTGTGTGTGTAAAAAGGTGTGTAAAAAGATATGTAAAAGTGTGTAGAGAACTTCTCTACTTATAGGCTTCAATGTTCTCCAAATCTTCCAAGGAATAGAATCCTCATTCCATAACAATTCAATTTCCAAATTCAAGTCTTTCTCATCTTCCATCTTCTCTTTCCAAATTTGAGCCAAATTCTCCATCCAATTCCAAGTCCAAGTCTTCACACCCATGAGAAGAATCCACACAAAAATCTGTAATTTTGGTCGCCGTAAAACTGGTATTATGGACGAAATTTGGCCGGAAAAGTCACTGCCGGCCACCTGAAATTCTCTTTTCCGCTGACGGAATATTCCGTTATGATACCGTCAAAGATAACGGTCAAACGGGTCAAGCTGTTAGTCAATGGTCAAAGGGGCAGAGTGAGTCAGTCACTGAGTCAGCTTCTAACTCAGCTGATTGGTCTAACTGGGTTGAGTTGGATCGGTTGCTGGATCGCTCCTCGGACTCACTGAGTCAACTCGCCAGAGCAGAAAACCCTACTGAGTTCGATTGTTTCTTGGTGTTTCCCGGCCGAATTCAGGCCTTTACTTCTTGTCTTCATACCTGCTAAGAACCTAGCATACATCTAACATTCCTTGCGATCATTCATACACAGTATCCTTGCTATCAACTCATGCTGCTTTGTTCTTCATTTCCTAAATCGACAGCCACATCAACAAATGTGCTTCCTGAATCCGAACCACCAACAAAAACCCATCTCCTGTTGCTTCTTAGGCTGAGCTAAACACTTTGCAGCATCGTCTTCTCCTTCCTATCTCCATCTGTTACAGCTCAAAACTACCGCACAATCTCAGCTCATTCTTTTCTGTCTTATCTACAAAACCCTTGATTACATTCATATCCAAGCTGCTCCTTATTTCTTAATTACATACTCAAATTCCCAATTCATCATGACCCAACAACAGTCACCATTTCATCTTGATTCCTCTCTTCTTCACTTCAATTACATGACCCATCTTCTTATAAATCGAATTAGACTCATTCCCATCTTCAATTTCATCTCAGATTCACAACGCCACCATCTTTACCGTCTCAAATACACAGCCACAAACCCTAACTTTCTACTTCATCAATTCTCCCTGTTCATTCATCGATCTGTTCTCTTGATTCTCGATATACTTCAGCTCATCTCTCGATTTGATTTCCTCCTCTTGGTTTCATAACAGCAGCCACAGCTGCTTTTCAATTCAGGTGAAAATGAAGAATGAGAGAAATATCTCTCAAATTTAGGTCATAAATTAGGGTAGGGTTTAGAATGGGCGGTGGCAACCACAAGTTATAAGGGCTATCCCTGATTGGCAGCCCCTTAGCCTCAGGGTGTCTCGTGTCTAGTATTCCTCCCAAAAGAGTTGCCCCTTAACCTTGACTGGGCTCCAGATAGTGTTTGCCCATGAAATGACAATTTTGCCATTTTTGCTCAAAATTGGGTGATTTCTTCTTCTTTCTTCCGCATGACTCCAAAGTAGCTATAAAACTCAAAAAAAGCGTGAAATACATAATTTACAAGAAAAATAGCAAAGAAAGCATAAACAATAGATAGTAAATAAGATGTATTCTACGCCCTATCAAATTCCCCCACACTTAGACTTTGCTAGTCCTCGAGCAAATCAAACTAAAACTTACAACTTCAAAGTGTTCCAGCGTCCCAAGCATCCAAAGAGTTATGAGGACATAGAGTGTGTGCATTCTAGTAATAAGAAGTTAGAAATACTAAAGAACATATTCTCATTCTTAAATGTTGAGTGAGAAATAACCACACCATAATGAGAGAATGCGTGTTTGAGAAACGATCAATAAGCATTTCGCCTCGACTTCTGCCTCACCAAAAAGGATTTTATGATAATTGAACTCAAAAAGACGGCTTTTTTATGGTTCTCACATGTGTGCAGGTAGGAATGAAGAGAAAATTCCTGCAACACTTGAATGGTGGGAAGGACAACTTCCGAAATATTTTTAAAAAAAAACCACATCTTAATATTTTGAAAAACCATTTTTCTGACGATCTCTAAGAAAGGAAATCAACCATTATTATCGAGGATGAGATTACTTACTCACCTTCACATCCGATCGCCAATTATGATAACACCACTCTCACGGCATCCGATAGAAACGTCTTCCGCTCCTCGTCTTTATCTTCTTGGTCTTCGTCTTCGGTTTCAACTATTGATGATAAACTCTTGAATTTCATAAATCCTTGACAATTTGTAACCTTTACCTTAAATCCTTGTCGCTTGAAACTTCCTTATAGATTTTCCTTCCCCGCGGCTTATTAAATAAAAACAAAACAAATATTTCTCTTGTTTTTTTCTTTTTTTTTATCTTTTTTTTTATCTTTTTTTTTCTTTTTTTTTTTAATGAAATTTTCAAAAAAAAAAAAATTTTTAAACAAGAGAAATAAAACAAACCGTGGCCGTGGGAGAAGTATTTTACCGCTTGATTCTTCACAACTTGTATCGTCTCGAAATCATAAACTTCAACAATTCTCACCTTTTTATTTTCTTCGCTCTTATAAATAAGTCTTCATACTTGGATATAAAATTACCTCATTGTATTGTAAGTCCTCAACATATATGTAAAATCCGCTCATTTGTATGTTGCTTTACTTGAATATGAAATTTCCTCTTTTCTCGTTCCGTTGCTTATAAACCTTGAACTTTTCCAACTTTCCTTGTAGATTTTGATGTCGCTCTTTGTTGATGATGATGGTGTTTCTATGGATCCGTTGTTGTGGAGAGAATGGTGCTAACTGAAAATCGAATTACAAGAAGGAGGCTTTCATCTATAGACGTCACCCTCATGATTGAAAAAATTATCACTCAAGAGATCAAAGAGTAGTGCTTCAATTGGTGGGAGGTTGGGTAGCTCACCATTCTACCCGGAATTAACGTATGGTGACACACGCTCAAAAGAAAGCTCTTTAGTCAGCTACAAAGAATATTTGGTTGGTGCCTCACATGATACAAATACGGGTAGTCTCCACTAATGATTGATCAGCAACTCTAATAATGCATTTCTCCCTGCACCAAATTTGCATCACCGGCATGATTAAATCCATTATTTAACACTCTAACAAGTAAGAAATCCGAATGTAGTTCCCTAACACTTCCAAGTTTAGTTATGTCGGTCAGAATCTCTATGTAAACATACCTAGAAGTATGCTAGTGACTCTAAAATCTCTAAAAGTTGAAGTTTTATGTAAAACTTTTTTTTTTTTTAAATTTTTTTTTTTAAAAATACATGCTTAACCACTCCCCCACACTTAAACCTTACATTGTCCTCAATGTAATTGAATCGTCCTAGAAAAGTCAAGGTGGGAAATTTTAACATGATAAGGAACAAGAAAAAGAAATAACAAAAATAAAAAGAATAAGAAATTCAAAACCTATGGGTTGCCTCCCATTTAGCGCTTGTTTTAACGTCGTCGGCCCGACTTAGCTCTTGTAATATTCACTCCCCATATACTAACAATCGGAAAATTTGGACCCATAATACTTGTTTTGCAAACAATAAATCCATACAAATGTTAGCACAAGAAAATAATAATGATGTTATTGCTCGATAGAAGTTTCCCCACACTTATTCTTGTCCACACTCGGAAGTGTATAAAGAACATAAAATTTGGGAACTTCCATGTATTCCTCTTGGCAAACCTGCATAGTGTTAGAATCAAGTGTTTCCAATGGTGGATATCTAGAAACAAAATCATCCAAAAATACTTTCGAAGCACATACATTCAAACCAATAAGAGGTAAAGGAGAAGAATCAATATGCAAAGGGTTAGACAAACCTTGCACAATCTCTTGTTTTGCGAAATCCTCTTCATCCTTAGAGAATTCATATGAATTACTTACCTCTTGTATATCGTGGTCCTCTATTAAACCTTGCAACCATTCTTCGTCGTTTTCTACCTTAACCAAAGTCTTGGCATCATTAAAATCATTGGCAAGTTCAATTGGGTCTTCCACGAAATCAACCAATGTGGTTTCATCCTCTAGCATCATCTCTTCAACATTCTCATCATCGGAATCGGGCCATTCACTAAAATGATTTTCATCGGTATAGATTGTAAGATCTTCTTGTGCGGGTGTTACACCGTTTATAACAATAGGTAAGTCACACCCAATCTCCTCCTTTTGAATAGGTGAAGGATCGTTATTATGATCCGGAGTTAGAATAACTTCCTCATTGTTGCAACGCTCATACACTTCCGCGGACTCATATCTTTTCCTAAGGAATTTTTTCCAAGCACTAATTGCATCTTCCTCAAGCTCTACCTTTTGAATAGGTGCTTGATCATTATTAAGATCAAGGCTCGAGTAAGCTACACTAGCATCTTCAAAAGTCTCCAAAGGTTGGCCTTTTCCAACATAATCATCGATCAAATATTCACTACACACCATAGGCACATTAGAATAGTTATTGCTTTGATAGCAAAATTCTTCTTTATCCCTCTCCTCCTTGTATTGATCCATGTCTCTTCGTATTTTAGCAATGCCGTCTTGAAGTTGTTGGAGTTGCTCATCCCCATTTTTATCGAGTTGAGTAATTTGTTCGTATAATTTCTCCGAATTCCTTTGAATTTCTCGATGTGGTTCCTCCTAAACATAGGGTTGCTGGTCTTGTAGTGATTCTTGCAACCTTTGTTGAAGATCCCCAATCATGGCACACATCTTATCTGCAAAATTAGAGAATTTCTGATGATAAACAAAACTATCCTCCCATCCTTGTGATTGTCCACTTACATACCCGTCATAAGGTTGTTGATATGTATGAGAATATCCATAAGGTTCTGTAGGAAATTGATCATAGCCAAAAGATTGGTTTTGATTGTATCCTAAGGATGGTTGGAAGTTGCCATAATGTTTAGGTTGAAAACCGTATTGATTGTTGTAATATGCTTGCTCTTGTCCACCATACATGGAAAACCGGTACCTGAAATAAGATTCTCAGAAACTAAGTTAGATACGATATAGAATCTTACAAAGCAAGAATAAAGCAAAAAGAAAAATAAAAACAACTAAAATTGTCCATTTGCTCGCAGGAATGTGCGCCAAAATTTGATGCGTGTCGTAACCACAACAAATTAATCAATATTTTTCCACCTAATTAACAAGTAATATAGTGTAGTCAAGTTCGTTCCCACGAGGAGCAAGAGATTCTAGTTGTAAAAATTGTCACAAAAGGGGGGTGTAAAGCAAAAGAAAGTAAACAAAGCAATTAAAAGATAAAGTTGAAATCAATAAGAGAGACAAGATCAAGGAATCCTTCTTCGTTGCAAAACAATGATTCAAGTTATGTTTTTCATCCACATGTTATTAGTCACAGATTATCACCAACCGTAGGTAAAGCAGCTAGATCAGTGCTAAACCCCTAAATCCCTTGTATCACCGGATACGGAAGTTCTCGACCACCGGATTCTATTTACCAAACCACCTAGTAGTAGATCACTCAAGATGTAATTTAAATAAACGCATTAAGATTTATGAACTTATTAGGTTGATATTAGTAGTTAGACTCTTAGATCAAGGTCTACTTGCTAACGTTATTTTCAAACACAATTGCTCCACGGAATCCCTCCGCAAGGTCTCGTGTTTGCTACTTATGTAAGAGTCAAGAAACGATTACTTATCCCCTAACTTTCACTAGCTTTAGATTAAATTAACAAATCAATTTAGCGTGCACTCTAAACAACCTATCAATCAATCATGAATGTATAAACATTCCTATTAGTAAAAACAAACGATAATCATGTGAAAAACTTCAAGATAGAATTGAAACAAAACTCAAATCATATATTAAGAACTAGGAATTCATCCTCAATCAATAATAAAATTAGCTACTCATGTTAAGGAGTTCACACAAAGAATAAAGAAGAGAGAATTGTTGTGTGTGTAAAAAGGTGTGTAAAAAGATATGTAAAAGTGTGTAGAGAACTTCTCTACTTATAGGCTTCAATGTTCTCCAAATCTTCCAAGGAATAGAATCCTCATTCCATAACAATTCAATTTCCAAATTCAAGTCTTTCTCATCTTCCATCTTCTCTTTCCAAATTTGAGCCATATTCTCCATCCAATTCCAAGTCCAAGTCTTCACACCCATGAGAAGAATCCACACAAAAATCTGTAATTTTGGTCGCCGGAAAACTGGTATTATGGTCGGAATTTGGCCGGAAAAGTCACCGCCGGCCACCTGAAATTCTCTTTTCCACTGACGGAATATTCCGTTATGATACCGTCAAAGATAACGGTCAAAAGGGTCAAGCTGTTAGTCAATGGTCAAAGGGCAGAGTGAGTCAGTCACTGAGTCAGCTTCTAACTCAGCTGATTGGTCTAACTGGGTTGAGTTGGATCGGTTGCTGGATCGCTCCTCGGACTCACTGAGTCAACTCGCCAGAGCAGAAAACTGTCCGAGTTCTGATTGTTTGCTGGTGTTTCCCGGCCGAATTCAGGTATTTACTTCTTGTCTTCATACCTGCTAAGAACCCAGCATACATCTAACATTCCTTGCGATCATTTGATGCGTGTCGTAAGTGCAACAAATTAATCAAGATATTTCCCACTAATTAAATAAATAATATAGCGGTAGTAAGGATCGTTCCCACAGAGAGCTGTGTAATTGATATGTTATTTGATTCAGCAAAATAATAAAAAACACAAAGGGGGATTGTTTTAAACTAAAATAAAAAGAATAACGAATAAAAGAAAGATATGATCAAGGAATCCTTCATTGCTACCAAGCGATAACTCGGATTAGTATACTTATCTATCTTCGTTAGAACCATTCATCACCAACCGTAGGAAAGCAGCTAGCAGTGCTATCCTCAAAACTCCTTTTACCACGGATACGGAAGCTCTCCAATATCAGATTCTATCCAACCGAACCACCAAGTAGTAGCTCACTCAAGGTGTAATCCGATCGAACGCTTAGGATTTGTGAATTAGGTTGATCCCAGTAGATAAACTCTTAGCTCAAGGTCCACTTGCTGGTGTTATCTTCACTCGCAATTGCTCCACAGAATCCCTCTGCAAGGTCTCGCGATTTCTACTTGTGTATGAATTATTCGACGATTACTTATCTCCTAACTCAATACTAGCAATAGAACAATTAGTAAATCAATCGAGCGTGCACTCCAAATCAATCCAATAATTACTCATAAAGATCAAATAGTGAAAACAAACGATGATGTGATTAAAACTACTAACAAACTTGTATAATAATAGAGCTTCACGCTAGAACATTGAATTCATCCTCAATCAACAAAAGTTTAGCCTCTCATGTTTACACCGTTTCACGGTTTCCCCCTAAAGGGGTAAACCCTAAAATATTTTATGAAGAACAAAAGTGTATTATGAGATGTAGAGAATATATGATTAGGTTATGAAGTTCTCTTTTATAGTCTTCAAGTTGTAGAAGTGCCCGTGCGCCAAATCCCGGTCGAAAGTGGTCGGCAAGTTGCCAAAAACTAGCCAAATATCCCACACCCCAAAGTCTTGGTCGTGCATGGAGTGTCTACAGCCCATTGGGCTTGCGCTAAAGTACAGCAGATCCGACCAACTTCCTTTATTTCAATCGTCATTGGCCTGTCGTTTTCTGAATCGATGTGCATACTCTTCAAGCTCTTCTTGATTTTCCACGGACGGACGAACCTCCGTGAGCGAAAATTTCTGCTGGATTTTTATCTTCTCTCGTCACTGCCAGCATACGCTTTTCCAAGACCAAACTAAATCGACTCAAGTTCTTAACTCCGAGAAGACATCACAAGACCAGCTGATATACACAAGCAGCCCAACTCCATCAACTTTCGTCACGCGCAAACCCGAGCACATACACTACTGCCATTAACGTCAGCAACACCAGTCTTCATCGCCTCCAAAAACTGATCCCAGCTACCATCAACCTGATGCTTTCATCTTCATATCTTTTCTTCGTCGCTTCTCGACAACATCACTTCCATTCTCGAACTCCAACTCCGACAACAACCCATTCCATCAGTCAACAACAGAAGCTGAGCTCCATCGTTCTTCTTCTCTGTTTTCTTACTCAAGCTCAAATCCATCACCATATTCAGCAGTAGAACTTCTCCCATCAGTCACCGGTAAGAACCATGAATAGCAACTCCGTCTTCTAACTCTATTATCTCCATCGTTGCCATCTACAGCTTCGTTATTCGAGTGATCCTCAGCCATCATACACTGCAACGAGCACAGACTCTTGCTCGAGTTCTTCTCAGTCACAGCGACCAAGCCCTTTTCATGCTGGAAGTAACCTTCCGTCAACGGCAGAAACTCCATCATTCATTTCCCTGATCACCTCCAACCAACGTCGAGAGGTACAACCACTCCTATGCCCAGCTCGGTCTTCATTCATTCACTGCCAATTCTCCATTTTCTCGAGCACTCCCATCGTCTTCTCACCAATGATACTGTCCCTAACTCAATCTCTGCCGATCATCAATCACCACCATTAATGGCAGCAACTAACTTTGCAGCTCGATCTTCATGGCAGTAAAGAACTCAAGCCCATTGCTTCTTTCCTCATCTTTAATCATGACAGCGACCAAGGTAACTCGGACCGTCTCCATGTTCATCACGTTCCATCAATGGCAGCGCATCATCATCCTTTTCCATTCCTCCGAGCTCATCACATATAACTTATTCGAGCTTCTTTCATCTTCTGTATAGCTTCGAACTCGCCATCATCTCATGCTTGCGTCACAAAACCCTACCAGATAACTTGCCGTGAACCGAAGAGAGGAAATATTCAGCTGGACTTGTTGGTTACGTGGAGTGATAGTAATGGTTTTCAACTGTCAGTCTTGGAAAACTGACAATTCAGTCTTATACGCTTTACTGCCTTGAGTAATCCTGGCGGGTGCCTTTATAAATTCTGTGCAATGCAACTTTGACTCGCTTCAATTGCGCGTAACTTTCTCATATGGAGTCGGAATGACCTCATTCTTTCGCCATTAGCTTCGTCTTTCCGTCCTCTTCGAGATGATATAAAAGACTCCTAGATTTGAACGATTTCCACTTGGTCTTAGGCCCTTCTCGCTTGCGGCTAACTTCTTTTATTTCACAAATATGTGCCAATTCACTTCTTTTGGATGATTCACCTAGCAAAACATAAACAAGAGAAAACAAGAGTAATATACAATAATTCGCAAGAATATATAGCAATTACTAGCATGGATTCAACACTAAATATATGCAAAATATGCACTTAACAAATTCCCCCACACTTGGCTTTTGCTAGTCCTCGAGCAAACTATCTAAAATACAACAACTCCATGTCGCCGAGGATACGGTTACTCTTAGCATGAATAATAGGCCTTTAAACCCCTAGGTGTCCCTAGTGGACGAGTTATAGTCTCTTGAGGGTTTACGAGAGGTATACCCACAAAACCTACTCCAACTTCAAAGCATTCCAGCTTCCCAAGCATCCAAAGAGCTATGAGGACATAGAGTTTCTGCATGCTAGTAATAAGAAGTTAGAAATACCAAAGAAAATATTCTCATTCTTAAATGTTGAGTGAGAAATAACCACACCATAATGAGAGAACGCGTGTTTGAGAACGATCAATAAGCATTTCACCTCGACTTGTGCCTCACTTAAAAGGATTTTATGATAATTGCACTCAAAAAAGACGGCTTTTTTTGGGTCTCACATGTGTGCAGGTAGGAATGAAGAGAGAAATCCTACACACGTTGAATGGTGGGAAGGAAACCTTCCGAATAATTTCTGGAGACTCCACAAAATCGTGAAAAAACAAAAATATTTTTCTCGATGATCTCTAAGAAAGGAAATCAACCACTATAGCAAGGATAGGAGTACTTACCACCTTCACATCTGATTGCAATGATGAAAGCACCACTCTCACAACATCCAATAGAAACGTCTTCCTTTGGCTCGTCTTCTTCATCTTCTTGGTCTTCGTCTTCGGTCTTCAACCGCTGATGATAAACTCTTGAACTTCGTAGAACTCTGACAATTTATAACTCATTCTCTTCAATTTCCTTATTGCTTGATACTTCCTTATATATTTTTCTTCCCCATGGCCTTATTGAACAAATAACAACCTAAATGCAAATCTTTTTGTATTTTCTCTCTTTTTTTTTTCTTTTTTTTTTTGTATTATTATTATTTATTTATTTATTCTTTTTCTTTTTAACAAAAAGATTGCAACTACAAAAATAATAACGAAATCAAAATAACATGACCATGAAAGAAGTACTTTACCACTTTGATCTTCACAACTTGTATTGTCTTTGCATCATAAACTTCAATAACTCTCATCTTTTGATTTTCTTCGCTCTTGTAAATAAGTCTTCATACTTAGATATAGAATTCCGCTCCTTATGTGTAAGTCTCCAACATGTATATAAAGATCTGCTCATTGTATGTTGCTTTACTTGGATATGAAATTTGCTCTTACTCGTATTGTTGCTTGTAAACCTCAAACGTCTTCAACTTTCCTTGTAGATTTTGATGTCGCTCCCTTGTTGATGATGATGTGTTTCTATGGACCTGTTGTTGGCGAGAGAGAGAGAATGGTGCTAACTGCAAATCAAACTACAAGAAGGTGGTTTTCGTCTATAAACGTCACCCTCATGATTGACAAAATTAGCACTCAAGAGATCAAAAATAGTGCTGAAAATAGTGTGAAGTTGGGTAGCTCACCATTCTACCCGGAATTAACGTACGGTGACACACACTCAAAAGAAAGCTCTTTAGTCAGCTACAAAGAAATTTGGTATGGTGCCTCTGTTGATTTGAAAATAGGTAGTCTCCACTAATGATTGATCAGCAACTCTAATAATGCATTTCTCCCTGCTCCTAATTTGCATCACCGACATGATTAAATCCATTATTTAACACTCTAACAAGTAAGAAATCCGAATGTAGTTCCTTAACACTTCCAAGTTCAGTTATGTCGGTCAGAATCTCTATGTAAACATACCTAGAAGTATGCTAGTGACTCTAAAATCTCTACAAGTTGGAGGTTTTATTCAATATCTACAAAAAAATTGAAAATTTTGACTCAAAAAGGCTAAAAACTCTATATGCAAAAGACTCCCCCACACTTAAACTTCACATTGCCCTCAATGTGTAAAACTGAAAATTCTGAATTCTGACGTAACAGCAGATAAAACGTAAAAAATGTACAAATTGGTAAGGAATTTGGAAAAACTCCATTTCACAAAAGTTGTTCATCTACGTGTTTTCTACACAGTGTCAAAAGGGCACAATGTTTCGATAAACGGTCTGACAGTTATGGTCTCTGGACTGAACTACGCGCAGTCTGAATTTTTCTGACGAAAAGGTATTCGTCATAATTTCCTTCTAAGATAGATTCAGGACTCAATGAAATTAAACATGGGGATGAAAATATGATATGAAAACAATAAAAACAAAAAATAAAAGGGTTTAAGATACAAAACCTATGGGTTGACTCCCATTTAGCGCTTGGTTTAAAGTCGTCAGCCCGACTTTCTTGTTATCGTCCATATACCAACAATCCGAAAATCTGGTAGTCCGCCCGTAAAACAATCTGCAATTCTAATAACAACTTCACACAATTATTAGCATAACATATGAATAATGAAATTATTATAGCTTGAAAGCTTACCCCACACTTAGTCCTTTCTACACTCGAAAGTGGATAGAGAACATAAAATAAGGGAACTTCTATAGGTTCCTCTCGATGAACCTGCACAATACTAGAATCAAACACATCAAGTGGTATATACTTAGAAGTAAAATAATCCTTAAGAAGTTTAGAAGCACAAATACTCAATCCCAAGTGATGTGGATCAAAAGATTCTTAAATATGCAAAGGATTAGACAAACCTTCCACAATCTCTCGTATTACAGATCCTCATCATTCTTAAAGAATTGCAATGAATTATTTACCTCATTTGTATCGTGGTCCTCTATCAAACTATTTAGCCATTCTTCGTCAGTTTCTGCTTCAACCGAAATCTCAGCATCATTATAATCCTTGGCTAGCTCAATTGGGTCTTCCACAACTTCAACCAATTTGGTTTCATTCTCAATCACTATTTGTTCAACACTTTCGTCATCAGAATCAGAATCATCTCCTAGAAATTCGAGTTCATTGGTGCAAATCTTAAAATCATTGTTTGAGTACGTTACACCATTTATAACAACGGTTATGTCATATTCATTCTCCTCCCTTTGAATAGGCGAGTGATCGTTATTATGATCCGGAGTTGAAATAACATTACCATTATTGCAAGGATTTTCCAAAGGTTGCTCATCTTCATCAGAGTCTTCGTCAACCACATAATCTTCAATATCCCAACGACGTTGAAGTTCCGTTCGTATTACCTTGTTGATTTCTTCGAGAGTCTTTTCCGATGCCCCACCTTCTTCTAACTCGATCATATTGCTTTGAAAGCTTTCGATATTAATACGTTTTCCGCCATTATTCACGATGGAATTTTCAGATCAGTATCTCTTCTTTTGACATAAATGACGAAAGAACATGATAAAGAGGAGTAGGTCTTTCCACACTCTCTGTCATCGCACATTACTAGAAAACAACTTATCGAAGCATAACTATCCTCCCATCCCTTTGATTGCTCACTTACATACCCGTCATAAGGTTGTTGATATGTATGAGAGTATCCATAAGGCTCCGTAGGGTATGGTTGGTAGTTGTTATATGAATGATATTGAAATCCATATTGATTACCACAATAATATGATGATTGGTCTTGTGATCCGTACATGTTATGTCCATAAGGAAACATGACGACTCACAAGAACAAAAGAAAAAATCTAAAAAAAACAAAAACAACCTAAACAAATAACAAATCAATTAACAACCGCTCCCCGGCAGCGGCGCCAAAATTTGATGCGTGTCGTAAGTGCAACAAATTAATCAAGATATTTTCCACTAATTAAATAAATAATATAGCGGTAGTAAGGATCGTTCCCACAGAGAGCTGTGTAATTGATATGTTATTTGATTCAAAGAAAAATAATAAAAAACACAAAGGGGGATTGTTTTAAATGAAATAAAAAGAATAACGAATAAAAGAAAGATATGATCAAGGAATCCTTCGCCGTTACCAAGCGATAATCGGATTAGTATACTTATCTATCTTCGTTAGAACCATTCATCACCAACCGTAGGAAAGCAACTAGATCGGTGCTATCCTCAAAACTCCTTTTACCACGGATACGTAAGCTCTCCAATATCAGATTCTATCCAACCGAACCACCAAGTAGTAGCTCACTCAAGGTGTAATCCGATCGAACGCTTAGGATTTGTAAATTAGGTTGATCCCAGTAGTTAAACTCTTAGCTCAAGGTCCACTTGCTGGTGTTATCTTCACTCGCAATTGCTCCACAGTAATCCCTCTCGCAAGGTCTCGCGATTTCTACTTGTGTATGAATTATTCGACGATTACTTATCTCCTAACTCAATACTAGCAATAGAACAATTAGTAAATCAATCGAGCGTGCACTCCAAATCAATCCAATAATTACTCATAATGATCAAATAGTGAAAACAAACGATGATGTGATTAAAACTACTAACAAACTTGTATAATAATAGAGCTTCACGCTAGAACATTGAATTCATCCTCAATCAACAAAAGTTTAGCCTCTCATGTTTACACAAGTTTTCACGGTTTTTCCCCCTAAAGGGGTAAACCCTAAAATATTTTATGAAGAACAAAAGTGTATTATGAGATGTAGAGAATATATGATTAGGTTATGAAGTTCTCTTTTATAGTCTTCAAGTTGTAGAAGTGCCCGTGCGCCAAATCCCGGTCGAAAGTGGTCGGCAAGTTGCCAAAAACTAGCCAAATATCCCACACCCCAAAGTCTTGGTCGTGCACGGAGTGGCTACAGCCCATTGGGCTTGCGCTAAAGTGCAGCAGATCCGGACCAACTTCCTTTATTTCAACTGTCATTGGCCTGTCAGTTTCTCGGAACTGACAGGCATACTCTTCAGCTCTTCTTGATTTTCCACGGACGGACGAACCTTCGTGAGCGAAAATTTCTGCTGGATTTTTATCTTCTCTCGTCACTGCCAGCATACGCTTTGCCAAGACCAAACTAAATCTACTCAAGTTCTTAACTCCGAGAAGACATCACAAGACCAGCTGATATTCACAGCAGCCAACTCCATCAACTTCTCGTCACTGCCAAACCCGAGCACATACACCACTGCCATTAACGTCAGCAACACCAGTCTTCATCGCCTCCACAAACTGATCCCAGCTACCATCAACCTGATACTTTCATCTTCATACCTTTTCTTCGTCGCTTCTCGACAGCATCACTTCCATTCTCGAACTCCAACTCCGACAACAACCCATTCCATCAGTCAACAACAGAAGCTGAGCTCCATCGTTCTTCTTCTTTGTTTTCTTACTCAAGCTCAAATCCATCACCATATTCAGCAGTAGAACTTCTCCCATCAGTCACCGGTAAGAACCATGAATAGCAACTCCGTCTTCTAACTCCATTATCTCCATCGCTGCCATCTACAGCTTCGTTATTCGAGTGATCCTCAGCCATCATACACTGCAACGAGCACAGACTCTTGCTCGAGTTCTTCTAAGTCACAGCGACCAAGCCCTTTTCATGCTGGCAGCAACCTTCCGTCAACGGCAGAAACTCCATCATTCATTTCCCTGATCACCTCCAACCAACGTCGAGAGGTACAACCACTCCTATGCCCAGCTCGGTCTTCATTCATTCACTGCCAATTCTCCATTTTCTCGAGCACTCCCATCGTCTTCTCACCAATGATACTGTCCCTAACTCAATCTCTGCCGATCATCAATCACCACCATTAATGG
Organism: Papaver armeniacum; assembly: GCA_023531295.1. Lineage (NCBI taxonomy): Eukaryota > Viridiplantae > Streptophyta > Magnoliopsida > Ranunculales > Papaveraceae > Papaver > Papaver armeniacum. The sequence goes on from JAJJWW010014143.1 coordinate 803,261, forward strand.
CAGAAACTAACTTTGGTAGCTCGATCTTCATGGCAGTAAAGAACTCAAGCCCATTGCTTCTTTCCTCATCTTTAATCATGACAGCGACAAGGTAACTCGGACCGTCTCCATGTTCATCACGTTCCATCAATGGCAGCGCATCATCATCCTTTTCCATTCCTCCGAGCTCATCACATATAACTTATTCGAGCTTCTTTCATCTTCTGTATAGCTTCGAACTCACCATCATCTCATGCTTGCGTCACAAAACCCTACCAGATAACTTGCCGTGAACCGGAGAGAGGAAATATTCAGCTGGACTTGTTGGTTACGTGGAGTGATAGTAATGGTTTTCAAATCGTCGGTCTTGAAAACCGACATAATTCAGTCTTATACACTTGATCGCTTTGAGTAATCTCGGCGGGTGCCTTTATAAATTCTGTGCAATGCAACTTTGACTCGCTTCAATTGCGCGTAACTTTCTCATATGGAGTCGGAATGACCTCATTCTTTCGCCATTAGCTTCGTCTTTCCGTCCTCTTCGAGATGATATAAAAGACTCCTAGATTTGAACGATTTCCACTTGGTCTTAGGCCCTTCTCCGCTTGCGGCTAACTTCTTTTATTGCACAAATATGTGCCAATTCACTTCTTTTGGATGATTCACCTAGCAAAACATAAACAAGAGAAAACAAGAGTAATATACAATAATTCGCAAGAATATATAGCAATTACTAGCATGGATTCAACACTAAATATATGCAAAATATGCACTTAACATCATTCATACACAGTATCCTTGCTATCAACTCATGCTGCTTTGTTCTTCATTTCCTAAATCGACAGCCACAGCAACAAATGTTCTTCCTGAATCCGAACCACCAACAAAAACCCATCTCCTGTTGCTTCTTAGGCTGAGCTAAACACTTTGCAGCATCGTCTTCTCCTTCCTATCTCCATCTATTACATCTCAAAACTACCGCACAATCTCAGCTCATTCTTTCCTGTCTTCTCTACAAAACCCTTGATTACATTCATATCCAAGCTGCTCCTTATTTCTTAATTACATACTCAAATTCCCAATTCATCATGACCCAACAACATTCACCATTTCATCTTGATTCCTCTCTTCTTCACTTCAATTACATGACCCATCTTCTTATAAATCGAATTAGACTCATTCCCATCTTCAATTTCATCTCAGATTCACAACGCCACCATCTTTACCGTCTCAAATACACAGCCACAAACCCTAACTTTCTACTTCATCAATTCTCCTTGTTCGTTCATCGATCTATTCTCTTGATTCTCGATATACTTCAGCTCATCTCTCGATTTGATTTCCTCCTCTTGGTTTCATAACAGCAGCCACAGCTGCTTTTCAATTCAGGTGAAAATGAAGAATGAGAGAAATATCTCTCAAATTTAGGTCATAAATTAGGGTACGGTTTAGGCAGTGGCAACCACAAGTTATAAGGGCTATCCTGATTGGCAACCCCTTAGCCTCAGCTGGTCTGTGTCTAGTATTCCTCCCAAAAGAGTTGCCCTTTAACCTTGAATGGGCTCCAGATAGTGTTTGCCCATGAAATGACAATTTTGCCCTTTTTGCTCAAAATTGGGTGATTTCTTCTTCTTTCTTCCGCATGACTCCAAAGTAGCTATAAAACTCAAAACAAGCGTGAAATACATAATTTACAAGAAAAATTGCAAAGAAAGCATAAACAATAGATAGTAAATAAGATGTATTCTATGCCCTATCACCCCTAGGTACGCTAGTCACACCACGCTAAGCCAAGCACCCTTACCTTGGCCCTAGCCACGCCATGCCAAAATGGCGCCCGCGCCTAGGCTTCCAAACCGTGCAACCTAGACCAAATTGGCCACGCATGCCATTGGCACATGCCAACAGGCATCGCTGGTAGCTTTCCTTACCAGGCAGTGACCCAAATTGGCCACGCATGCCATTGGCACATGCCAAAATGCATCGCTGGTAACTTTTCTTACCAAGTCGTGGCCCTAATGGCCGTGCGTGCCATTGACACATGCCAACACGCATCGCTGGTAGCTTTTCTTACCAGGCCATGACCCTAATGGCCACGCATGCCATTGGCACATGCCAACACGCGTGGCTAGTAGCTTTTCTTACCAGGCCGTGGCCCTAATGGCCGAGCATGCCATTGGCACATGCCAACACGCTCGCTGGTAGCTTTCATTACCTAGCCGTGGCCCTAATGGCCGTGCGTGCCATTGACACATGCCAAACACGCACGCTGGTATCCTAACTTGCAAGCCGTGCAACCTAGGTCAACTTGGTCGTATGTGCCATTGGCACATGCCAAAACCCACGCTGGTAGCCTAACTTGCAAACTGTGCAACCTACCACCAAGGCATTCTGCACATGCCATTGGCACATGCCACACACGCCACTAGCAGCTCTGGCATTGCCACTTACACTCAACGTGCAACCTACCACCAAGGCATTCCGTACATGCCACACACGCCACTAGCAGCTCTAGCATTTCCACTTGCACTCAAGGTGCAACCCGCAACAAAGGCATTCCGCACATCCCATTGGCACATGGCACATGCCACACGCGTCACTAGCAGCGCCACTTGCACTCAAGGTGCAACCAACACTCGAGACATCAACACAAACTGGGGGATGCTTTCCAGGGTCTTGGTTTGGCGGTCACAGCATGCAGCGTACACTAGGCTCACATTAAGAAAGCGTGAATAGGAATAAAGCGGTCAAATAAATGAGAAAATAATGGTGAAAACGTTTTCACCCATAAACACCATGCGGTTACCACCTCCTCCCATTATTTCACCCATTACTCTCTTCCTTCATGAGGCCAGGGTACGTTTCAATCTCGACTTGTATAAATAGGTCTTACCTATTTCCACCATACGACAAGTCTCGGTCAGAGAAAAATACAAAGACTCTCGTAAAATGCAACTTTGCAAGCTCTCCAAAAAAAGCTTTCATCTCTTGCAAGCTTCCAAGCTTTCACTTTCTCGATATAAGTCGAGACACTACTCTCCTGCACTATTCTGGTCTCAACACCTTTCTTTGCTTCCCTCCCCAAATCAACCCTTCTCCTCCACTTTGTGATCGAAGCAAGTCTGGAACGGCCATTTCTTGTTTTAGGCCGGACTTGTACAAATTGATCTCTCGAATATAGAAAGTGCTCACGTGCAGCACATTTGTTTAGGGTTTAAACCAGTTTCTCACTCACCTACCGAATTTACCAAAATCGGCGGAAACGATTTTTACCCATAAACAGCGGTTCAAAAGAAGGTAGGTCCGGAAGATGAAATAACGCATCTCTTCATTGTGCATCCGAAGAGTGTTCAATTGGCTCAATCCTTCCATCAAGTTCTTATAATGGATTGCACTTACAAGACTAACAAATACGAGATGCCATTGTTGAACATTGTTGGTCGTACCTCTTGACGAAGTCGCCGCCATCGTTGCTTTTTGTTTTCTAGAAGATGAGCAAGAACCAAGTTACACTTGGGCGCTACAACAAGTGAAGGTCATATACCGAGATGATGATATCCCCGCGGTTATAGTGACGGACAACGATGTAGCATTAATGAACGCAATAGAGAGAGTCTTCCCATTAGCACATAATATGCTTTGTACGTTCCATATATGATGTAATGTGATGAATAGGTGCAAGCCTCAAATTTTTCCACCAAAGAGGAAAGCATTTGAAGAGATTAGTAAGCTACCGGAAGATGAGAAAGCGGATGCAAAAGAGGAATTCGATATACAATACACTATAAATCACGCTAAATGGGTTGCTTTCTCTGGTGAATGGGAGTCATTGACTTGGTCTCTCACCGAAGAAGAGTATAATCTAAATCTTGCGGCATTTATCGAACATTGGTCTAGCCCCGAATATCCCGAGGATATTGTAACGTATGTGGTTAAGCAATGGTTGGAACCGCACAAAGATCGCTTCGTTTATGCATTTACCAACCACCATAAACATTTTGGGAATCAAGCGACAAGTTTGGTAGAATCGGCTCACCACCGGTTGAAGAAAAATCTTTTTGGATGTGTCGATAATTTTGTGATTGTGTTTAACGCAATGGAGAATTACTTCAACCGCGAGATTGATAGAATTAAAGGGAAGTTCCAAAAAAGTCGCATCATGAAGTACAAAAAGATTGTAGACAAAGGTGGTAACATCAAGAATATGGCGGACCTTCGGTTGTTCAAGGGACTCCATTATAATGTTTCACGTGCTTGCATTAAGAGGTTAATGGTAGAGGTAAATTTGATTGACATATGGGGAACCAAGCCGGACGAGGTGTGTGTTTGCAACATGATGAAGTCTATGGGACTCCCTTGTCGCCATATGATAGTTAAGTATGAACATGGCATAATCCCTCTAAGCGATATAGATCCATATTGGCAACAATTAAGTTTTGTCCCTCCTCCAAAGGGCAATGTCGGAGAAGAGTTTGGTGACAATGAGATGGTAAGAATCATTATCGAAATGTACCGTAATATGAACAAACTCGAAAAGCAAATCTTTTGGGATGACATGCGGCCAATTGTTTATCCACACACTTCGGAGAATGTGCACGAACCGAAAAAAGGCAAGGGCAAAGGTAGGCCAATCACCAAAGAAACAAAAAACAAGTAAGAGAATATGCAAAGGTGTTGGCTAAGAGGAAAAGTGAAATGACCCCTTTACTAGAGACCCTTGTGGGCATGAGCATACCGCGGCGAAGTATCAATAAGACTCTAAGAAAAGGTCTAGGAATATTGTGAAAAAGGGCGAAACAAGTGAACGGGATATGAAGAAAAAAGGACCGATGTTACGCTCGCAACCAACCCCACCTACTCCATCGGAACGTATCCAACCAATTCAACGAGACGTGAAGCTTAAGGCTCCAATATGCCGCATCCAAGAAAGAAGTCGACCAATTGATGATACATCAACTTTTGTTGATAGAAGGTACTTGGAAGAGCTACCTCCATATATTAGAAAGTACGTCATATCCACCGATGACGTCCCTCCGATGGTAATTGCGGATTCCACGTTGTCGTACAACAACTAGGGCCTTTCACTGAAGGTGAGAAGCTGTATAATGATAATCAAACATTACACTGTAACTTTTGTTTTTTTCTTGGAAGATGAGTTCGGTTAGATTTGAAATTGGAGAAAAAACCGAACTTAAGAACATGGGAGTTCGGTTGTTTACGAGATTTAGTCTCTTAACCGAACTACCTAATTGTTTCTTAAAAATTTGAATGTAATGAAACATTTAACCGTCAAATAGCCAAACTAATCCCTTAGAACACAAATTAAAAACCAAATTATGAAATTTATTTACTAATCCACATCACTAAATGTTGGAAGTACACGAACATAAGGTAACAAACTACCAAATCCGCCATAAAAAAGTATTCCAAATATAAGGAACCAAACTACCAAATCCATAATTAAAAAGTCTTCCAAACATAAGAAACCAAAGTAATAATTGTTGCAATCACTCATTTACCACGACCACTACCAGAAACTTTTCTACCCTTGCGTTTAGGAGCTTTAGTTCGTCCTTCGTCACTAGGAGTGTCATCTCCACTGCTTTGTTGTTCAACCATCCAACTTGAACCTTCCCATTCTCGGCGACTCATCTTCGACGGCATGGTCTGGCTTGGATCAACCTGGCTTGTATCGACAAAGTTGGGATTAAAAACATTAGTTATTTGGTTGTAGAGGTCTATTTGTTCTCGAGTATCCATCAGCTCCCCACTCCGGATTTTTGCCATCATTTTCTTCAACAATTTAGCACTTGCCTTCACCTATTCTCATCAAAAACATAAGTAACTATTATTTTTCAATACTTCATAACATTTTGAAAAACAAAAAATAAGAGTAAATTTCTTACCGCCGAATTCCACAAGATCAAGGCCTCATCACCACACATAGGGGTATGCTTCATAATTTTCTTAGCCTCTTTCTCCACTGCCTTCGCTTTTGTTTTCTCAAAGACGGGCTTGTTGGATGTTGTTTATTACACGAGGATGAGAAAAATGTTCATACCATTCCATATATCCCTCGTCAGCGGCATTTGGCTCATCAAACGAATCTTGTAACTCTTCAACTGGAACAAGATAATCCCCAAAGTTCTTACAGTGGTCCACTGATGGAGCAGGATCGTATTAAGGGGTGAAATTCATCTCAATGTTCTTAGTTCCCTGCTTCTTCACCTTGAAGTTGAAGTTTTCCACTTGTGGGACACTTTGGACACAAGAAACTTGTCTTAATACTCTTCGAGGATTATACATTGTACAACCTCCAGGATGAAACAACGGTCCATTATACGCCGCAACACGGGTGAGAAATCAATAACCTCAACATCCTCCTCGTCTTCATCTGATGGAATGGTGTAAGGATGGAAAACCACATCTTCCACTGTTAACTTATCAAATGTCTTCCTCAACTCCAACACCTTTTTTTTCTTATTCTTTTCCTGTGAGTTCAAAAATTCATATTTACCAGCTGTAGGCTTCCCATAAGGCCAAGGAGTGTGAGCATGAGACAATTGCAGTTTAGGAAAGTGGTCATACACCCAAACCTATAAGAAGAGGCAACAAATAATACATTCACAATATGATTAGTAACAATACACATTCATTCACTTATATATTGAAACACACAAACGATAATTTAACGGGGTACCTGAACAAGGGTGTATAAGCCTCCAAAATATAGACTCTTAAGCCTCGAAGCTTTTCTGAGTTCCTCTTGAACGAATGAAAGAACCCCAATGCCCCAACAGTAGTTGTTCACCTCATTAAGGGGGTCCAATAGCTGGAGGTAATGATCATTTACCACGTGACCTGAACTGTCAGGGAAGAAAATGGTTCCTTGTTGATATAACAAATAAGCAGTCACATGGTGCTTAACCTTCTCCTCTGTCATCACCAACTTTCCTCGAGCAACCAAATCTTTCGTCTCGAAAACTCATCAAACAAGGTTTTGAGCTTGATATTTTTCAACTTCTTCTTGTACGTGCGGTCTCGCCTCAAACTCATTATACTCATCACCTTCCTGAGGCTCTTTGTTAGCTCGTCTAAACTCACATTGTGCCTTTTATCGCTCCATCCTAGACACCTTCGACTAGCTTTTCAAGAAGTTCATAACTCATCGAGGGATCGTAGCCATCTCAAACACTTGTTCCCGTAATTGGTAGGGCTGTGATTCTAAAACAATCATCCGGAGTTATTGCCATCTCACCAAAAGGTAGATGAAAGGTATCCGTTTCTGGATAAGACCTCTCGGCAAATGCAGTAACAGTGACAACATCATTTTTAGTGCGCATGTTGTATCCCGTTCCATGGTACACAGTCAAATACCGCCAAACGGACCTCATCACACTCATTTTCTATATTCCATATCTTGTTCTTTTGACGTTTCAAAACACGAACAACATTATTATGATCCTACAAAAGCAACATCATATCTTATATACTAATATATAGAAAAGAACAATATATGTCAAAATATAATAAAATGACTGAGAAATCTTGATGGTTAAGATTGAACCATACCTTTGTCGCAAAGATCTTGGCAGCCCATGAGTTTTGTAGCCCATCAATACCTCCACTCCATCTCTTGGAGTACCATAAGTTGGATTCTTTGGAGGCAAACACAAATTGTCATCAGGAATGTATGAATATCTAGCACAAGGCTTTTTAGGCGTCTTTCTAGGTTTCTTTCCCACTATTTCTACTTGTGCCTCTTCCTCTTCGACTTCCTCTTCATCCAAGTCCTCCTCTAATTCAGCATCATCCTTATCTTCATCTTCCTCATCTTTGTCACCCTCATTTCCTCCTCCTCCAACTGGTTCACCATCATCATTGTTACCCTCATTTCCTCCTCCTTCAACTGGTTCTCCATCATTGGCACCCTCATTTCTTCCTCCTTTAGCTCATTGGCACCCTCATTTCCTCCTCCTTCAGCAGGTTCACCTTCTCTACCTTGATGTTGTTCTTCATTTCCCATCGCTTCCACGATCTCTTCATTATCTTGTTGGATTACGTTGTCAACATTATCTCTATTAACACCATCTTGGATGAAAACACCCGGTAATGACTCACCTCTATACTTAGCATTTTTGGTTCCATGGGGACCGGCATCACAATGTACTTTGCCTCGAGGGGTGGGAGTTCTAAGATCTTCCAGTAAAGGTTTGTTTGATTTTTTTCCTCTTCCACTAATCAAGAAAACAAAATATATTAGCTTAACCGCTGAATGATTCACTAAATCAGATGCAACATAAGGGTTCTCAACGTAAGGTATTAATTTTTTTTTTTTTTTTTTTTTAGGTTTTGTTTTAGATTAAGTTAGAGGCAGTTATTAGGTTAGGGTTAATTTTAATTAGGGTAATGGGCAAATTAGTAATCTCATAAGGGTAATGGGCAAATTAGTAATCTCATAATTTTTAGGACATCCCTTAACATTGTAGGGTAGGGGGCCTTATAAAACAATGGCCCCAAAAAAAGGCTGGTCCCCAAAAAATGGTTCTAAAACAGGGTTCATATTTACATGGACTTAAATGATAAACCGAGTCAAGCCCATCCCAAAGCCCACTTCAATTCATTTATTCCCCCGCCCATGCTTTTCGACATTTGGAGCCAAAACCTAACACATGGCGGGAGATTTTTTGGTTTTCATTTTTCAACTCAATCTATCATCTACGTCTAACATTAATCCGATTTCCACACCTCTCTTCTCAACCGTCCGATTCCAAATATCTTCGCCTTTAACCAAATCTCATTTCCCAAAAGATTAAAAAATTTCCTAAATTTCCAAGATTTCCCTCGCTCTCTCTCTTTCTCTCTCTTCAAATACACAGATTTCACTGAGACAATCGCTTCGATTTCTCCAAGTTCCATTCTTTCTCCGGAACTTCTCTTTCCGGAATCACAGAAATCTCCCTCATCCCATCTCCCTCTCAGAAGATTTCTGGATTTGGGGGAAGTTTCATTCAACCAACACTACTTGTTTACTGTTACAAATTCTTTCTCCGGAACTTCTCTTTCCGGAATCAAAGAAATCTCACTTATACCATCTTCTTCTCAGAAGATTTCTGGATTTGGGGGAAGTTTCAATCAACTTCTGGATTTGGGGGAAGTTTCAATCAACACTAGTTGTTTTAACTTTACTGTTACAAACCCTAGATTTGGACCAAATCGGTGAGTTTCTTCTTTGTTTTAGGGTTTTTAAGTTATGTTTTTTTATTTCTTTATTGGTTTGATTTGCTTATTGTTTCTTGTTCAGATCCATTTTGTTGATTTAGGGTTTGATTTGGGTTTTTCTTGATTTGATTTGGGTTTTTTCATTTGGGGTTTTCTTGATTTTGATTTGGGGTTTGTTTGATTTTTAGGTTAAAGTAATGGCGGATTTGATGGTGATTGATGGGGTACCGATTGAAGAAGCTACGGCGGTGAAGAAAGTAAAGAAGACACTGAAAAGAAAGAGGGTTCCTGTAGAAAATGTGAGTGTAGAAGAGAAGGAAGGGAAGATTAAGGAGTTGAAGGAAGAAATTGAGAGTTTGTTTAGGTTTTTTAAACAGGGGTTAGTAGAAGAAAAGTTGAATTTTGAGGAGAAAGATGGTTGTTTGTCTGGGAATGCCATGTTTGCTAGTTTGATTGAAGAGAGTGGATTGCCGTATTCGAAACTGGTTGATGAGATTTATGAGAAATTGAAGAGTAAAGATGGGATTACGTTAGCATCTGTGAGAAGTTCGGTTTTATCAGTTGGGCAGAGAGTTATGTATGGGATTGGTAATGCTGATGCTGATGTGTTGGAGGATGATAGTGAGAAGTGCTTGTGGTGTTGGGAGGTGATAAATTTGATTGCTTTTGTGTTTTATGTTTTGTTGATAGTGATTTTTGTCGGATTTTGCGCTGACTTGTTTTGTTTTTTCTTTCTTAATTTGGTGCTTAGACAAGAGAGTTGAAGTTTATTCCGAAAAGTCTAAAAGGGGTTGTGAATGCTCGAAGGGTATGTCGGAAGAGAATTCAGGAGAGAATTGCTGCTGTTTCCGGTAAGTGTATTTGGTGACAGATGCATTGGTTGGCAGAGTCGTTGTTTGCTACTTTACCACGTGTTTATTATGCTTAGATTTCTTTTATTCAAGGCGAAGTACCGACATTTAGTATGTCTTTATTACGAGTGCTTTATATGTTTTCTTTTAATTATCTTCCTAAAAGAGATATGGACAAAAATTTTGGTTGATTTGGAACCCTGCAATTGGTGGGGATTGCTTTGGTTGAATTGGCTTTCTAGGAAGTTTTCCGGTATGCCTTTTTTGGCAAAAGTGGATTTCGTATATTAAAAATCGAACATGTAGCCGTAACACCATTACACGTTTTCACCAAACTGCTGACATTGAGTTGGTGCTAAAAGTAGCAAATGAAATTTGTAGTTTTGTGATCTATGTAACCATTATGTTTTCTGTATGCTACATGATCTATGTAACTATAATGGTTCTGTCACACAATCACCAGGGTTTTAAGTTCTAGGATGAGTTGTGCTGTTTTGTTGGATTAGTTTGCGTTCTATCACTAATTCACTATATGTCTACTAGACGGATCTAGTCTAAAAGTGGGATAGCTTACCTGATGTTGAATAACCGTATTCACTACGAGGACTTTTTTGTTTTTTGTTTTTGCAATCTAATTTGGATCTGTTGAATTCTTTACTTATACTCTTCCTGTTTATATATTCAGCAATGCTATCTGCTTTAGAGACACCGCACAGTCATCCGAGTTACAAAGATGATCTGGCCAAAGCTTCAGGTAAGCTTGTGAAAGTGTTAAATGAGGCAGCTATTCGTCAGTTGGTGCAAAACATGGCGCAGACAAACAAGGCTGATATGTAAGCTATAGAACTTGAACAATTTTTTTTCTTTTTTATTAGTCTCAACTTTTCTTCCATCTGATCTCTGTATGTTGTATATTAGGGCTGAAAAGGAAGCCAAGTTAAAAGAGAAAGAGCTAGCAAAAGAACTGGAACGAAAAGACAAAGAGCTAACAAAAGAACTGGAAAGAAATAAGCGAGAGGTTGAGAAGGAAAAGAAGAGAATGGAATTGCATAATGTAAGTAGACCTTGTTGTCCGATTCTTGTTTTGGGTAAACTGCCACACCATTTAGGCTCTCCTCTTAACATGTTGTAGATAGCAGTCGCTTCGGTTAGCTAGTTTGATTTTGTTAGATGATTGTTGGATATGATTATGTTAATTTTAGAAATATGTAACCATGCATTCTGGTATTTGAATATAACTTCAGAGAACCATAGGCACATGGTAGTCTTCCTAACTGGAATGTGTGATATATTTGTACCTTGGGGATTTTTTTGGGTTGGTAGCTCCAACCTAGTCATTCCAAGACTTGGTTAAAATCGTTTGCTTTGCATGCATGGAGTCTAGGACTCAAAGAAATGGTACATATTGGGAATGTGCACTGCTCATCGTTGCTATTTTTGTTCTGTATAGCTTCTGTGCTTGGACTGAAATTCTGGACACGCTTCCAAGGCAATGATTTAAATATTTCTAAGCTGAATTATTTATTGTGTTGCAGGAGAAGGAATCAAAGCGGCTGCAAGAAGAGGCAGAAAAGGAGGCAAAACGCCGTGAGAAAGAAGAAGCTGAAATGAAGAAGCAAATCAAGAGGCAACAGGAGGAAGCTGAGAAAGAACAGCGAAGGCGAGAAAAGGAAGCAGCTGAGTTGAAAAAACAACTTGCTGTAAAAAAGCAAGCAACAATGATGGAACGTTTTTTTAAAAGTAAAAAAGATAGTTCAAGTCCCCAGGATGGCTCACCTTCTATGAACTCACCTGCTGTAGATACTTCCATACAAAGGGAAAAACATAATCTCAATGCAGCAACATCTATAATGGACTCAGCCCTTTCATCAAGCAGTAGTATTGATGCAGTGGACCTATGGAAGTAAGTTGTCCCATGTGTTGTGTTGCTGTCTTTTATTTAATCTGAATTTAAATGGCTTATTTTCTTTTCCAAAATTTATAAACTCTGTATGTTTTCCAGGTCTCATGTTCGTTCTTGGAATAGATTGGGTCGTTCTCGGTCTGACAGGTCGACACGTTGGGGTTTGCGTTGCAAACCCAAGTCTGCATTAGTCAAGGAACTTAAGTTACATGCCTTGACCTCCGAAACTGCTAGAGATTCAGCAAAACTCGTAGCTTCTAGTAAAGGGGTCATGCATCGTGGTGAGATGAGCATTGACAAACTAGTTGATGACTGGGAAGAAACTAATTCTGATGATAAATTGGGAAGAGATAATGCAGATACCATTCGGATATGCAATGGCATAAAGAAATTATTGCAATTTGATAAGAGCAATAGACCAGCTTATTATGGCACTTTGTCCAAGAAAAGGTTAGCTCTAGCTTCCTGTTTTTTTTTTTTTTTGTTTAATGAGAATATTACTGTATGAAAAAGTGTATCGGAATGGTTGTTAATTATGAAGAATATAATACCAGAGTATGTAAGTTTTCATTACAACTAGAATTCATCCTGTAGCACAGGTTACTCCATTTGATATTACTCAAGTTGGTTATCTCTAATGGCAACTGGAGGTTTCCATGCATCATAGGACCACCAGATTGTGTAAGGTGTCTTAGGATCATTGAGTTAGCTTTCTTCTTTTAAGGTTTGCTCTAGAATCTGCTAGAAGAATTATCTTTTGTTCAAGTATAAAGGTGGTCTGTAGTATTTTAAGTTTATTGTTTCTGCCTGGTATTCGGTTTGATCTTTTTTATTTTATTGCAGTAATGTTATTGGACCCCGCCATCCTTTTAGGAAGGATCCTGAGTTGGATTATGAAATTGAAAGTGACGAGGAATGGGAAGAGGTATACTTCGGTTCACTCTATACATTATAAATATAATAGGTAATAAATTAGCTGCGATTAATATTTTTCTATGCAGGAGGAACCTGGTGAAAGCCTTTCTGACTGTGAGAAGGACGGAGAGGAAGACATCTCAGATGAGGCAAACATTATGATGGAGGATGAAGATGGAAGTGAAGATGGTTTCTTTGTACCCGATGGATATCTATCGGAAAATGAGGTACTATTTGATGTTGTTTTCACACATTGGTTGCTTGAGTCACATTCAATTAATATCTGAAAGTAAAGTTAACTAAGATCTTTAGGAATTTTATCAAGCAATCCGATGTGCAAATTAAAATGATGTTTGGGACTTTTCATATAGGGAGTACATGTTGATAGCATGGAGGTTGATAGTGATGATGATGGTGAAGCCCAAAGTTCGGCTACTTGTAAGGAAAATGTCGAGAGTGATGAACTCCATATATTACTTCGGCAGCAGAATTATATCAACAAATTGACTCATAATGCTCTTCTAAAGAATAAACCCTTGATCATATCAAACCTTATGCATGAGAAAGCTGCTCTGCTGATGGCTGAAGATCTCCATGGCACTTCAAAGATAGAACAAATGTTTTTGCAATCCCTGAGCATTCGTCCTTTTCCTGGGAGTGCAAATATAGAGATATCAGCTGATAGTAATCAAGAAGAGGATGAAGAGGTATCTAAATATCATAACAAGAGCAAATCATCTACAACTTCAACAGCTTCAGCACCTGTATCAGTAATAGAAGACAAGGACTTGCCTACAATTGTAAGGATTTTTTTTATTTGAACTGCTTTATTAACAGGAGTTTTGCTAAACAAAAAACTTTCTGAGCAGCTGCTGACACTGTGAAGTGGCAGTTGAGGTCGTCAAATGTTGTTATATTTTTTTTCTGAAAGCATCAGCTTCTAGAGAACACTATCTATAACTGTGTGCAGATAATGCTTGATTAGCGTAATTCAGCTCCACATCATGATAGAATCTACTTTTGGCCTGGGCTGACCAGAAATTATAATAATTTTTTCATGTACACAGGTTTCAGTTATTCAATCCTGCCCACAAGCAATCAGCAAGGTGATAGAGTCTCTCCAGCAAATTTTCCCTAAGGTATCAAAGAAGCAATTAGGAGTCAAAGTGCGTGAGATATCTCAATTTGCGGAGAACAAATGGCAGGTAAATACAACCATTCTTACGCTTAATATTTTTCACTTCTGTTACTTCATTTTGTTCAATGCCTTGTGGTAGTTGTACCGTGCACAACCCTACCCAGGAGAAGAACTCATTCTAATTCTTTAAGGTTTTAAAATGCTCAGGAATTGGTTAACTTGTTTTGCAGGTTAAGAAAGAAATTTTGGACAAGCTTGGATCTGTTCCTGGGTGTGCACAGTCACAGATACAGACACCGGCAAAAAATTGTAGTTCCCAACAAAAGGATGAAGAGGTTGCTCAGTTGCATGATAAGGACAGCACGGCTACACCTTCAACTCCTCCAGCACCTGTATCAGTAATACAAGACAAGGACTTACCTAAAATTGTAAGGAAAATATTCTGAGCAGCTGCTGACCCTGTGTTATTCTATTTTTTTGGAAGCATCAGCTCCTAGATAACCTGGTCAATAACCAGTTGGCAGAAATTAATCTGGGAGCGCATGACTTAATGCTGACTGGAGGTTATAATATTGTTCTTCATGTACACAGGTGGCAGCTATTCAATCTAGCCCACAAGCGATTGCTAAGGTGATAGAGTCTCTGCAGCAAAGCTTCCCCACGGTATCAAAGATACAATTAGGAAGCAAAGTGCGTGAGATATCTCAATTTGTGGACAACCGGTGGCAGGTAATTTGCAGCCATTGTTATTCTTCATAGTTTCCACTGCTGTTGCTTTCATTCAATACCTCGCGGCAGTTCTAGCACATACAGCCATAGTCAGGAGAAGAGCTTATATTTCTTAAAAATACTCAGGAACTGATAAAAGTTGTTTTGCAGGTTAAGAAAGAAATTTTGGACAAGCTTGGTATTTCCCCAGGTATAATATGCTCATCATTTGTTACTTAAAAGGCCATCCTCAATTTCTTGTCTCACCCTGGTTTATCCCTTTTAGTTCCTATATATGAGTCATATTTTATATATTTTTTTCAGTAGAATTAACATACACATTTCTTTGCAGTCCCCAAGAAGATCGTCCGGACTAAGAGCATTACTACCTTTTTTTCAAAAAGATGTTTGCCTCCTGATGCTGAAATGATGAAGGCAGCACACACATCACCTCAACCTTGTCGCAAGAGGGAGACTCCAGATGAACAAGAATGCTCACCCAGCCTTTTGTAGCTACAGTTCTTTTCTTTTTTTGATGTAATGGGTAAGCCATCTTTCTGTTTATGGAAGTTAGTAATGGACTCAGTTGCATAGATAAATTTCATGGCCAAATATGTAGAGCATATATTCTAAGTTCCTTTTGCTTTTTCAGGGTAAATTTCGGACGGGCACCATTTTTGTGCATCAACAGGAGTAATATCGTCAGCAACATAAAGTATAGCCAAGCTTCTGATGCTTCTTCATCTGTCCTGTGTTCTCTAGGTATAAGACTACCATACTCGGAACACCATCTACATCTTCATGAGTTTCGTCTACAAGCTATAAAAACCGGCTTTTGAAGTATGCAATGTTTTTTACCAGTTTGGCTACAAACTGACCCTGTCCATGTAATTTTACTGCTTTTGTGCAATATAATGTATAGTTTTCCTACTGACAATTCCTAATGTTCGGAATCTTTTCCCCCTTTAGTATCAATATGTTTTTCAGAACTTTGGAAACACATTCTTTAAATTCTTCGGGTCTAGAGTGAACTTTAATTAGGTACCAAGTGTGGTGGCTATGCAGCACTGATTATATTCTACTGTCACATCTCTAAAATGTGCCCATGTATTTGAAGATTATCATCATGTGGGTTCTAGAAGCCCACTATCTGATGTGCTTAGAATGCAATGTAACCGATATGAGAAACACACTTTGAAGGTGTGTACAAGTTTTCCTCTCCATGTTAGCTGGGACATCAATAAAGCATATTTTGGTTTTGTAATATGTCAACTAACATTCCTTTACACTACATTTTCATAGTGTCACTTCTGGATCCTCTCCTCCTTGGTCCTAATTGAGTTGACAAGGCGATGGGTTATAGGGTGTAGATACCTAAAAAAATACCAAGGAAGGAGCACGGCCTCCCCATATCCAAAAAGGGGCATGAAGAAGTGTCCCATGTTTAGGAAGATACCAAGTACTCCCCATATCCTAGAAGAGATATCACCAAACAGGCTGTCCCCCACAACATTCAAGAGCACGTGCAGAAGTTGTGAGGGACGGATCTTCAAGAAGAACCCAAAGTACAGTTGTACAGTCAGAAGAGGCGGTAGCAAGATAAGGCAAGGTAGGAAAGGACACACAGCCGACACCTCCCATTTGAGGAAATAACTATAAATAGGGGTCCTTTCCCAATGAAAGGACTCAGTGATATCATTGTGGGAAATTGTGTTATACTTCTAGGAACTAGTCTCTACACCCTACTTCTATTTGTACCCTGTATGTTCTCTACCGTGTACATTTTGGCGACCACAGTGGGAGGCTAGGTCACTAGATTAGCGCACGATTCATCGCATGGACACTGACAGATTCACGCGCCAAGCTCAACCTCGCGTATATGGACCGCTTACCGAAGTAGAATAAATGTTGTTCGATATAGAGGAGAATGATCGCCAAAGACAAGCTCTATTGGCGAGATTAGCAGCTATTGACCCACCGCTAGGAGAGAATCACGGGGATGGTTCAAACTCGCCTCGGTTGAACCACGGAGGCGATTTTGATCAAGATCAAAGGTTCCGGACTCCTCAAGGGCGATCACCAGCTAACCAGTCCGCTAGCCAGCCCATGACTGACGAGCAAGCTCGAATCGCCTTATCAGATGGGAAGTTTACTAAGCTACTTGAAGAAAAATACGGTCTCGAGACCCAAGCCAGTGCCTATACCATAACATCGCCTATTCCACCCGAGATCCTATCCCGACCAATGCCCTGTCAAGTATAAGACGCCAAAGTTTAAATTGTTTGAGGGAAGCGGTAATGCGACATAACACATGCACCGTTTCACCATGTCACTTAATGAATATGCCCAAGACGAGATTGTGTGCATGAGAGAATTTGGGAAAACCCTGACAGGAGACGCCTTCACTTGGTACATTTCTTTGAAACCCAATAGCATACGGTCATGGGATGAGATGCGACAGGCGTTTATGCAAAAGTTTTACTCCAAACCTGTGAAGATTTCTATTTCTGACTTGGGGAACACCATACCACGAAGAGGAGAGAGACTTAAACCCTTTGCAATACGCTTTAGAAGAGAGTCTCTCAAATGCCTGACGGAGGTATCTGAGGAAGAGTTGGTGGGCATCTGCATATCTGTACTTGAACCCAAGACGCGTCGAATGTTCGAGAACGCCCAGATAACGATGTTCGCTGATCTAGAAGAAGCGTTCGCTAGGATTGACGCGACTAACGAAGAAATCGAAGCGGCTGAGAAATCCTGGTGTCACTCGGTTGCATACGCCAAGGAAGATGGCTTGGGGGCGCCTAAGAGACGCGGGCCACCAGGGAATGACAATAGACGGGGCAAGAGGAGAGCAGAGCAAGAAGCGCCTGATTTCCCATGCTCATATGAACAGGCAGTTGGATTGTTAAAAGAGTGGATTACGAACGGCGACATCACTCTCCCGGAGCCTAGGAAGGCCCCTACTGAAGCAGACAAGCGCAGTCCACGCTACTTCCTATTTCATAGGAGGGTAGATCATCCCACTAGGGAGTGTCGAACCTTCAAACGGGCGATTTATAACAAACAACGGAATGGTGAGGTAGACGTGGGAGGCGACAATGATATACAAGACAACCCACTCCCTGATCACGGAGTAGCGTCTCTAACTCATGATCCCAGAGAAGAAGGAACATGCTCAATGGATGTAGTTGAAGACGAAGAGATATACGCAGTATCTTCTGGTGGTACGACAGAACAAATAGACGAGACGGTGGCGAAAAAGCCGTTATTCGCGAATTTCTTCAACGCTTTAGGCTTTGATGCAGCCCAAAGGAACTTGGCTTCAATATTCCTGACCAGGATCGCAGCCAGAGAAGATGTGAGTGCCTACCTGGATAGAAAGTACCCACTCCCTACTAACGTTATAACCTTTACAGAGGAGGACAAGGCGGTGAATAGTGACCATACGCGGCCGTTGTACCTCACTGCTAAAGTAAGAAAGGATACTTTCAAACGAGCGTCCATCGATATTGGCGCGTCACTCAACTTGATACCATTACACATTCTGAAGAGAATAAGAGGAAAGGAATCCGAAATCAAGAAGTTTCAAACGAGGATCCAAGGCTTTGGCGGAATAAGCCAACAAACAATTGGGACGATTAATCTCGAGGTTAAGGTCGGCCCGATAAATGCAATCGAGCCCTTTCATGTGATGGATGTGAACACGGCATATCATATCTTACTAGGAAGACCATGGCTGCACAATCATGGAGTGGTGTCATCTACTTATCACCAGTGTATAAAATTCATTCTCAAAAGAAAACAAAAGAGAGTCTGAACTACTGAGAACCCTTTCTCTGCTGACGAGGCGTGCT
This sequence comes from Papaver armeniacum, assembly GCA_023531295.1. Taxonomy (NCBI): domain Eukaryota; kingdom Viridiplantae; phylum Streptophyta; class Magnoliopsida; order Ranunculales; family Papaveraceae; genus Papaver; species Papaver armeniacum. The sequence goes on from JAJJWW010014143.1 coordinate 821,834, forward strand.
ATGCAGAGGCGACTTTCTTCGATGGGTTAAGTGAACCAAGCGAAGTGGTAACTCGTATCCATTCGATTCCAATCCCGGATTGGGAGACAACTTATCAAGAAGGGACCTCCAGTCGAAGACGAAATAAAGACTATGTGGAATCAGACAAACGACGCTTCTGAAAAGTATCTCGCCCAGACGGGCGCCATGTGTACCAATTATAGCAATTAGCCGGGGAATCCTCGACAGCGGAAGTTAATCTCGCAGAAATGATGGAAACTTTGAAGGTTGAGGATGCTCCCCACATCTGGGAAAGAATGGAGAAGAATGCACCGCCCAAACATGTAGAAATGACCAAAAGGGTGAATTTGGAGACTGAAGAGGATCCGAAATGGATAGAGCTCGGAGCGGCCCTGACGGATGAAGAAAATCGTGAACTACATGAGTTTCTGAAGGAATACAAGGATGTTTTCGCCTGGTCTTACGAAGAAATGCCAGGCCTGAATCCCGCCTTAGTCTGTCATGAGCTAAAAGTTAACCCAAGTAGCAGGCCAATAAGACAACCTCGACGCCAATTACATTACGAAACCGAGGCGCAAATCAAAGATGAAGTAAAGAAGCTGCTAGAGGCAGGGTACATCAAACCTATACACTACCCGACGTGGCTCGCAAATATCATACCAGTGGAGAAAAAGAATGGGACAATCCGTTGCTGTGTGGACTTCCGAGATTTGAACCGCGCTTGTCCAAAGGATGAGTTTCCTTTCCCTATCATAGATATGACAGTGGATGCGACATGCGGATACGAGTTGTATGCGTTCATGGACGGACAAAGTGGTTATAATCAACTTAGGATGAAAGAAAGCGACGCCGCCAAGATAGCGTTCTCCACACCCATAGGAAACTTCAACTATGTCGTTATGCCTTTCGGATTGAAAATCGCTGGCGCGACTTATCAACGGGCGATGACGTCAATTTTTCACGATATGAATCATGAGATTGTCGAAATCTATGTAGACGACATTGTTGTCAAGGCAAAGAAGCGAGGAGAGTTCGCCCAACATCTCCGTCAAGTCTTCCAGAGATGTCGAAATTTTAACCTAAAGATGAATCCAGCCAAATGTGTGTTTGGCGTCACTACTGGCAAGTTCTTGGGGTATCAAGTCACTAATAAAGGGATCTAAGTTGATACTGCTAAAGCCGAGGCCATCATCTCGATGCCGTCGCCCAAGAACAAAGAAGAGCTCCAAAAGTTGATAGGAAAAGTCTCTTATGTAAGAAACTTTATCCCAGGATTGGCGCATACCCTGAATCACTTCTTCCCAATGCTCAAAAAGGATGCAAAGTTCGCATGGAAGAAAGAGCAACAAGAAGCTTTCGAAATGATCAAGAAATGGCTTTCCCACCCGCATATTTTACGGCCACCCATCAAAGGCGAACCTCTTTACCTCTATATAGCACACACGGAGATCGCAATAGGGGTCTTGGTTGCTCAAGACATGGGCGGAGCTAACCTCATTTCCATTTACTATGTTAACAAGACCCTGAAAGATGCAGAGTTGCGATACACGCCCACTGAGAAAGCATGCTTGCCATTAATCCTAGCGGTACAGAAGATACGCCATTACCTCCTAAAGAATAAATGCTATGTAGTAGCAGCATCCAACCCAATCGTCTACTTAACAACTAAGCCAATTCAATATGGCAAGCTGGTGCGTTGGTCAATGCAGCTGCTGGAATTTGATTTCACGCCAATACGACCTCAAGGGGTCATAGGTCAAGCGATCGCAGACTTGTTGGAAGCCTTCCCAGGATCGGATACTTCTGAAATACACACTCACTTGCCTGGTGAAGTCGCTTTGGCAGAAGAAACACCACCTCGAAAATGGAAGATGTCTTTTGACGGATCCTCTTATGGAAGCCACGGAGGCGCCGGAATAGTCTTTGAATCACCAGGAGGCGAACTCAAACCATACGCCTACAAACTCGACTACCCCTGCACCAATAACGCTGCTGAGTACGAGAGCTTCCTCATTGGGATGCAAATGGCACTAGACATGGGAATACAGGATTTTGAGGTTACGGGCGACTCAAGGCTCATTGTGAACCAAATGGAAGGTGACTTTCATGTTAAAGAACCAACACTAGCGGTTTACCGAGACAAATCTCAAAGACTAATGCGACGTTTTGACCACATCGCCATAGAGCACATGGGGCGTCTGGTAAATAAACATGCGGATGCATTAGCAACAATGGCATCAAAGATGCAAATGCTATAAGAAGATAAAGAAGTCATCACCATCATCAAGAAGACTTCACCCATGACTCTAGAAGAAAGAGCTGCCATGGAAGAACTAGACTGGCGCCGAGTGATAATAGCGGATTTAAAACGTCCGCCAGAAGAAAGGCAGCTCTCTTGGAAGACGCTCAGAACTTATACACTTATCGAGGGAGACCTGTACTTTATTACAACTGGCGGTGGATTATGCAGATGCCTCGGACCGGATGAAATTAAAGAAAAGTTAGAAGACATACATTCTCAAACGTGCGGGCATGCCGCGTCCATAATGCTACATCGACGTATCTAGCGAGAAGGGTTTTACTAGCCAGACATGGCTGAACAAGCAAAAGCTCTCCAGGACAACTGTGTGATTTTTCAAGGAGCTCCTCAAGAATCAGAAGTCTGCATCGCTGAAGAGAATGAATAGGATTGGCGAGAGCCCTATATTGACTACCTAACAAACATAACCTTACCAAGCGACAAGAAGACCGCCCTTAGATTAATAAAAAAATCTGGAAGATACTTTTTCCTTGATAAGAAATTATTTTTCAAAAGCTTTAGCCAGCAAACCCTGACATGCCTTGATAAGGCGGGGGCCCTTCGGGTCATGGAGCTAACACATGATGGCGAGCATCAAGGGAAAGTTAGATTGTTTGCGCAAATCTACGAAGCAGGGTATTATTGGCCTACAATGGAAAGCGACACAGCCGATTATGTTCGGAAACGCGAGCAGTGTCAGATTCATGGAAACTTAATCCACGCTCCGCACACTACACTACATAATGTCGCCACACCCTGGCCCTTCCATACTTGGGGATTGGATCTAATCGACACCATCACGCCAAAATCTTCTAAGCAACACGAATATATTATAACATCTACAGAGTGTTTTACCAAGTGGGTAGAGGCGATCCCGCTAAAAAATACCACTGGAGCTACCATTGCCGCTTTTATCAAAGAGCATATCATCACTCGCTTTGGGATACCAATGTGCATCGTATCTGACATTGGTACGCCCTTCGTTAACAGCGATGTAAAGGACTTGTTGGCATCTTTCCATATCAAGCGGAAGACGTCTAGTCCATACTATATCCTAAAGGAAATGGGCAGGCCGAGGCAACTAATAAAATCTTGCTCCGGATACTCAGCCGAAGCTTATACGATAACAAACGACCATGGCATGAGGAATTACCCATGGCGCTTTGGGCATACAGAACCTCCAAGAGATCCTCTACCAGGGCCGCACCCTACACTCTAGTCTACGGAGAGGATGCTATCCTACCAGCAGAAATCGTCATCGCGTCAGCTCGAGTAATCGCAGCAAGCGTCCTCCAGGCCGAAGATAGTAAAAGGTTCCAAGTTGTGGACACCATCGAGGAAAAGCGAGACATCGCACACGCCCATGCTGAAAAATATCGTGCAAGAATGGCGCGCGCTTACAACCAGAAGGTTAAACCAAGAAGTTTTTCCGTAGGCGACCTCGTCCTTGCCATATCACATCACGTCCCTCGAAATGAGAGCGCTGGAAAATTCACACCAAATTGGGAAGGCCCGTTTAGAGTCACTGAAGCGGAAGAGATTGGCTACTACAAGATCGAACACGCCGACGGTACTCCCATGAAGGGAATACCCAATGATAAAATCAATGGAAAGTGGCTAAAGACTTTCTATATGTAAGCAATTTGCAACACGAATAATACGTGTTTTTGATTTCTAAGTTTGCAAAAGCATAACGAATAGTAGAAATCCACATAAACCCTCTTCGCCTTTCAACACAAGAGGAGTGCATAAAACCCTCTAAGTACCCATTCTATGGGATATGAGTGCCTAAGAAACCCCCCACGCCTTACACATGGCCACGGGTGACTAAATCCTCATACTTGATAAAAGGAGGAGTGCTTAAAATCCTCTAAGTACCCACTCTATGGGACATGAGTGCCCAAGAAACCCCCCACGCCTTAAACATGGCCACGGGTGATTATACCCTCATCCTTGATAAAACGAGGAGTGCTTAAAATCCTCTAAGTACCCACTCCATGGGATATGAGTGTCTAGGAAACCCCCCACGCCTCACACATGGCCACAGGTGACTAAATCCTCATCCTTGATAAAAGGAGAAGTGTTTAAAATCCTGCAAGTACCCACCCTATGGGACTTGAGCGCCCAAGAAACCACCACCACGCCTCACGCATGGCCCCGGGTGACTAAATCCTCCTCGATAAAAGGAGTGCCTAACTTCTCCAAGTACCCACCCTATGGGACTTGAGTGTCTAAGAAACCTCCACCCCCTCACACATGGCCCCGGGTGACCAAAGTCGCACCCTGATAATAGGAGTGCATGAATCCTCCAAGTACTTACCCTATGAACTTGAGTGTCTAAATCAGAGTGCTTTTTTATGTGATTCACATGATCCTGGAGCCTCCCATAGCCCGGGCGCCCTAATAATGCATTTATTCATAAAACCCTAATAAAAAAAAAAGAAGAGGGAGAATACTTTTGAGATATCGTCAAGGAAATCCAAATGTTTGGATTTTGCCTTGTATGCAGACACCTATTGAGTCAACTAAAGTTGACAGACAAAATCGGTTGTCCGTATAGGTTTTTAAGTTTCGTTTTTTTTTTCTCCCAAACTTATCCTTCAATCATGGTTATAATTAACCATCCGTAGTTACCTTATAAATTGGTTTTTAATATGGATACTTCATATTATTACCCGAATCTAATATGGGGTATTAAAGAGAGAAAGCGAAAACTGTGAAACGAAAAATGGAGAATTTTGTTTCCTTGAAAACAAATATTGGATTCCGAGACATGGTAAAAGCATCCAATGAGAAAGGCATCATCGTGACTTCTTTCGTTTGTTTTTTTTGTCCTGCTTCTCCCCAATTTTTGGTTTATTTTATGAATATGTTCATTATTCGTTTTTCAAATCTCTTCATGTAAACCCTTAATGTTCGATGAATTAGTTTGATTTCATGCTAAAAAAACTAGTGATTTTCATCAATCAGGAAAATGGGGTTGTTTTGGAATATCAATTAGCTGATGAATATGTTAACCAAGCAAGATTAGCAGGTGAATCACTCCAAAATGTAAGTTTTTTTTTCTTCTTCTTTTGTTGAATTTTCATTGTATGATTGTAAATAATCATAAACATTAGAATTTATAGTTTAGTAGTAACCAGTTGTACCTATATCCCATTAGAAGTTCAGTATTATTCACAGTGTGTTAGTTAGTTAGGTGAAATCCACGGAGAATGGCATAACAAACATGGAAATTTATTGTCCGTCGGACAATCGGATGAAAATTTATTAGACTTCATGTCAATATTGGATAACAATTGTAAAATCATTGCCATTTTTTTTTTTTGTGATTCAGAAAATCATTACCAGTTATTTGATAGATGAGGGACACCCTTTGAGCATATCAGTTACATTGGGTTTGGGGATCACATGATGATAGCCAGAGGCTTGATCTTATCCATAGGATAAATAAAAACGGTAGTCGTATAGTTAGTGAGACATGATGTGGAAACAGAAACAGATCAAATAACTTAAATATTTTGTATATGAACCTAAAGCTTCTTGTGAATCTTTGACTTAGTATATCAATTTCATTTGTTTAAAGGGTTTCTTCATTTACCGCTATGTGCATGTATTAAAGGATAACAATATACCAATTGAAAATGTTAGAATTTGCTACTCTCCATCTTCAAGAACAAGATCTGCTCAAGTTTGTCGCTTACGTTCTCATTGTTTCGCTCGAAGGTCCTCGGTGTAAGGTAAATGATTACATATGGAAGAATAAATTTTTCTCTCCAATATAAGCATGTTTACCCTAGGTATTTTGTTGTATATGTGTATTTAGATTGCATTAGGTCTCTATTAAATGTTCAAGGGTGCATACCTTAGATTGGTGTTAAGTTGCTGCATTTTGAATTGTTGAAATTGTTGGTTTTAGCCATGATGAGTTGGATGTGTTAATGGGGAAAATCTGATAGAGTGTAATTGTCAAGTTGTCGAGTATAATGGTCAAATGGTAGTGCATAGAGTTTGTCCTATAGAAAGAATAGTTTTACTACTTTTGAGATGGTTGATAGTGACAAAGCTAGCTTACTTCTTGTTTTTGGCAATTAATATTAGCTTTGTGAAAGATATAACTCCTATACATTGGCTTAATATCTGTTTAGTGCTTCTATCTGACAAGATTTTGAGATTTTCTGGTCCGGCAAACATGTTTCATTTTTTGGGCTTATAATGTTAGCATCTATTACGAAAACTGGCAGATATACCACATTATACATATTTAATGCTATGAAGTTTGAGTGCCTCATCCCTTTGGGAAAGTTTTCATGTGCAATAAAATAAATTGGGTAGCCTTCTACGGTATCGTATATAATAAATTGGGTAGAAACTGAATTGATCATATAAAATAAGTTGGATTTTCTTTCTTGGCTTTTAGGAAGTTTTTCGGTATGCCACTTTTGTCAAAAGTGGATTTCGTTTTAAAACTAAATGCATAGCTGTAAATATTAATAATTTACACCAAATCGCTGACATCAAGTTGGTGTAAAAGTAACAAATCTGTGGTATACTCTGTTCGAATGTTTTTCCTACATTAATGCGTAAAGTAGCAAGGTGGGTCTATTGTTGCTATAAAGAGTATTAACAAGACAAGCTGTAATTCTGAAGAAGCTAAGTTCTTAAAGGGAATGAGTCTACTGACCTCATGGAGACATGATAACCTTGTCGCCAAAAAGGTCAGTTTTAGTTAGCTTTATCCCTTATATTGAATGTCTAAGTTCTAACAAGATATGGTGCATTAACTGACAATTTTTTAGGTATTTTTGAATTATGTTTTTAAAATGCATATTTGGTAAAACTAGTTTTATTTCATTTGTAGAAGTTATATGGAGGCATTGGGTAGAATTTTTAACGGGCCCTCTGTATTTTGGTTTGTGCCAAAGTTTTTCTGACAACCACATGATTGTACTGAAGTTGATATCCATGTATTGTTGTGTAGGTATAGAGTACTTACATGGGAACTAAGTAAACAATCCATATCTAGTTCACCAAAGATGCATATATGTGATGCCAACAAGTTCAATATAGGTACTATCTGGTTTCCCTATTAGCCGTGTTTACCTCGGTAGCTGACACTTATTCTTCTCCTCTGGTTTCCTTCGCAATCACTCAGTTACTCAATTTATCCTATGTTAAGTATTTCATTTTTCTTCTTCATGAAATATATATGCTACTTCAATAATGGTTTGTGTGGATACGCCTCTAGGCGTGCTTAATTGTCGCCTAGGTTGTTCCCCTAAACATATCCCCCTTGAATTTCATCAGCTAGAGCCAACTATAAATGTCCATTTTGTTTAGGCTTTATATGGCTTATGTGACGTACTGAAATTTACATAGGCAATGTATGTACTTGAAATGTATTGTAGGTTTAACGTAGATACAATACACTAAAAACTTAATCAGTTCTATCACTAAAATCTTAACCATTTCTATCACTAAAAACTTCTTTTATCTTTAAATCCAATCAAAACCCAATGTTTTCTGAAACCTTGATTGCTGACTAACAGTTACATGTGAAGCGTTAGGTATTGGTATATATACCAAGTGCCTAATCTTAGAGATACTTAAGGCCATGCACCAGACTCTCGTCAGAAAATTGCTTGTAAATGGAAGGTACTTTTTAGGTTAACTATACACTCAACAAGCTTAGAATTCCCAGGTGCTGTTTTGATGCCTGCGGTCCGTTGTGTGTATAACTTATCTTTTGTTTTATAATGCCAGTGATGCCTCTTCTCCTCCTCCAGTGTGTCACTGTAAGCGTATGTCGCGGTTTTGTTCATTTGTTTATCGACGATTGCGTCTGCCATGGGGATAGTATGAAATTTCTCCAATGATTCTGCCTAGATAAATTTCTGAGGTTTTATTACTCGTGAACATGATTTACAAATATCGAATTTCCTTGAAGTGTATGGCAGTCCAGATTTATAATCCATATTAGTGTATTATATAACTTGTGTACTTTTCAGTATGCATTGTTACTCTATGAATACCTTATTATATGGGAAGTATTTAGTTTTGATTCTGTCTAAAAGTATCAATTATTTGGTATCCATTTTAATTTATATGACCTTTTGGATCCGCTTCACATTTTAATTTATACAGCCAACAGACTGAACTACCCAATTTATTTTATACCACCTTCTCAAAGGGATACCCGATTTATTTCATGAGACTTTCGGAAAACCAATATATGCTTATTTGTTGTCTGGACAGTGTATTTTATGAAAAAAATGTACGAAAACTAAGTAAGACAATAAAAATAAAAATCACCATTCATGATGACAAAGCTATGTTCTACCCCCGAGTTAAAGGGATCAATCAACAAACCACCACTGAGTTAAAGGGATAAATCAATGAACCAGTCACAGTCCATGCCATAGCCTTTCTTCATATCCCAGTTGAAAATAATAGATCACCCATTAAAAAATGCAGTAAGAAGGAACACCTAAAATATTATGCTCTGAAGAGTTAAAATCTCCGAAAGAACACTTAAAATATTCGACAAAGGGTTTTCTTCATCGATAAAATATTTCGAACAGGTGAAGGGAACAATCGTTTGTAAGACTTCAGCCTGCCCAAAACAAGGTCTAGCATTGTTCTACTTCCCTTTCCAGAAATTTTATGATTAGCTTATCATTGCATTATGTAACTGCAAGCAACCCTGCAGATGTATAATTGTCCATCATTAGAGAAGTAAATCAACCCAACTACAAGCAACCCTGCAGATGTTCCATCATTATATAACAACACCATCTGTCCAAACAAACTTGGTAAAGGTTGACATTTAATCGTAAACACACAATTAGAAATATATAGTTAGAAATTTAAGAAAAATAAAATTTAGATAGATCTATGGTGTTACCTATACTACACTCGCGTGCCATTCTCTTTTTATGCCCAGATATCAACATATTCTATTTGTGATTCATTATTTCTCGCTGCAATTGAGTCAAGGGCTTTCATTGTGTCGCATCCTTAAAACTAAGGCATTGTCGAGTTTTGTCAATAGGAACCGGGTCTTGAAACTAAGGTGTTCCCCAGTTCCTCAATATGAAGTGAGTATATTAATGACATGTAGGGTGGTTAGGAATCAGTACGAGTGAACTAAACGACTTTGTGGTGCTTAATGGGACCTCACGTGTGATAGCTGGTCTGAACAAAGAAAAGAGTCGATTTAAAATCTATTAATCTTAGAAAAACTCCATCGCTAGTATCTGTTGTTGGATCCATCTATACCAATCATCGAAACTCCATAAATAGTGCTAAATTCAATCTAAATTATTCAATAACATTCACAGTTTTAAAGAGATTTGGTATGATAGAAACATTTCTGAGTAAGTATTAAGCACAACACTAGTTAACCCATCTATTTACAAGCATCATTTCTACTCTACATGGAACATACCCATATTATATAGTCTAGGTTTAAACAATTAAGAAAAGTAGTGTTACCTAGGATTAACATATTGGGGTATTCGCAGAAAGCTCAGTTCCAGGCTCCAGCAAATTCAAGTGGCAAACTCTCAGCATGAACTTTGTTCTTCAATGACTATAAATTGCTTCGAATCTCAGAAATCCATAAGGCCAGTGCAAGCAAAGTCACACTACACCATTTTTAGGGATTAGCAACGGAGCCTGGACATTGCTGACTGGGGTCGCAACGGCAGGTTGACGTTTCAAAACACGGTGTTGCATTTTTTTCGCAACGGCATAGGCTCCGTTGCGACTCTTGGTCAGCAACGGATATTCGCAACGTACTTTGCCGTTGCGACTCTGTTTATTCGCAACCAAGATCTACCGTTGCTAAGCTGTTTCTAATTACAGGAATACCCCTACCCGGAACTAAAATGTAATTGGTTCTGGTTCTAATTTACTGGTTCTGGTTCTAACTTAGCAACAGATCAGAGACGTTGCTAATATTTTGCAACATAAAAAAAAAATTCAAGTCTTCATTGACCTGGTCAAAATCCATTCCTCCCTCAGTCCCCCAGCTAGATTTACCCAATTCCCCATATTCATCATTCCACGAGATATACAAACTATGTCATTCATTCAATGGACATACACAAATATACAAACTTCATTCAATTTCATTTCCACATTCATCATTATGAAAAAAATAATTCTTCAATTGAAGTTAACAACAAGTATGAGAATTTGATACAAACTATGTCATTCATTTAATGGACATACAAAGAAACATACTTATTTCCTAAGTTCAGTTAGTTGAAAGTTCTGAAATTCCTAAGTTCTTCTAACTTAAATCTCTATAAGGAGATACTACATTAACTTACAAATCTTGCAGCTGCTAAGGGACCTAATGGATCTTTGCTTTGCCGCTTTGTTCTCCAACCTTTTCGATCTCACAATGAGCATCATTCAATTAACTCATGCGAACAAAGCATCACAAATTCTTCCAATAGATATCGTTTCCAAGCTTAAACTGAGTAATTTCTAGGGTTTGAGATCTCACCTCTGTTTCTGGCCCCCACTAATAATTGAACCCCTTCATCCAATATTGGTTTCATATCCTCCTGGAAGGTTTCGATGAACTCATGCATTTTGCGAGTGTTTTTGCATGCTCAACTTTCTTCATATCAATTTTTCCTAAGAAATCCCGATAGCCAATGTTTTCAGCAACTGTGCCTGAGAAAAGTGTCCGAAAAGTAAGTCAACAATCTTTCTATGAATTAAACAGAGATAAACTACCCAGAAAAGACCAACCCAACTGATACTTTGTCAAACAAAACGACGAAACGCAACTATTTCATAATACCAGGTTCAAAATCCAAATAATGTCAGAGGCTTTAATATCTATAATCACGGTTTTAAAAAAATAAAATACCGTGACTATATAGATATTATCTTATTAAAAATATTTGATATTATTTGGATCAAATTATCTTGTTAAAAATATTTGTCCAAATAATGTCCAAACCGTATATGACCTTCCTACCACTTAGTGTCATTGAGGGATATCTGTCCTATCATTCAAAATAGATCAACTAGTAATTAATGCAATGTTACAAACTTGCTCATATTCCCGAGGATACTATCCCCATATTGCACTGCCAAAAATTTACTAGTTTATTACCAACTAAATAGAGAACAGGAGATGTCTAAAGGTACCAGATGCAATATTGAAAAAAGCGGTGAGTAATGATGATTAACAGTGATTCAAAACTTCTAAAATGAACACCAAATTTGATTTAAAAATGAGATGAGCAAACAATGAATCGGGATATACCTGTGAGCCTGCGGCAGCCCAACTAGATACTTCACAAGCAGCTACACTCCAACTCCCACATTTTCTGACAAATAATGTTCAACTGCTAGATCTGTTTCTTATTGTCCTATAAAACTTGAAGGAATCTTTTTCTTCTGATTACGCATAATATAGTATAGATTGACCAAACAGTTCTCAAATTCATAAACAATGTACCTAGTGAGCTTCATATGCTTATGCTACAACTGTATGACAATGATAGAAGAGAAAAGGGTAAGTTGGCATGTAAAAAATGTTCAATTACCCAAAAAGTTTCAAGAAAAATGGGGATAAATGTATTCCCCTCTGCAAAGAACAGGATTAGGCTTATTTAGGCTATTCCCCAAGCACTAAGAGTAGAATCAAGCAAGAGGTGTCAACCACTAACAGCCTTTGAAAATTATTAGTAACAACGGAAGAGTGCTAGTACTGATAATATATCAGAAGGAAGGTCCATCAATGCGAGTACTTATAGGCAAAGTCCACAATATTCAAATAGCTCATCCCAAGTATATAACCATAGAGAAACGAACAAACATATTTAGAATTAACAACATCTACTATTAACATGAAAGAGGTCACGACAAATCAACCCACGGATTTGAATTAGTTTCTGTGACATGGTATAATAATGCAGACTTTTTTTTTTTTGAAACAAAATAATGCAGATTTCCTTGCTGAGTGTTAAAGAAATTAGGAAGTATTATAATTGAATTAGTTGTTGGGACATGGTCTAATCATGCAAATCTGCTTGTTGAGTGTTTACAAAATTAGGAATTACTAGATGCGCAATGGAATATGACATAGGACTACAGGACTTAAAGTCTTGATGTTGAAAGCAACAAAATTATCATAAAATTGTTTCGAGTAACAAGTGTTAAGTACTTTACTTCAAAAGAGCAGTAGTTTCTTGGCTCTCTGAAACTCAGCAACTGCATCCAGGATTGCTGGTCACGGCCGCTCCAATCCGAAAATGCTCATATTTGGCACTCTCTCGAGCTCCTTATTTTACTTGGTTCTCCTGCAACTTTGGTGATCTTACAAGCTTGTGTTCCTTCTTCTACATGTTACAAAACAGAAAATTATGAGCTGAAGGCTTGTTAATATAGTTTGTTTTTAGATAGTTGTAGAATGCTACTGTCTGTCATGTATGTATCATTTGGGATAAAAATTAAGACTGTATCAGTCATGAAAGTAAGAATAAACAAATCTACATCCAATATATCAAAAACTACTTCCCCTTATTTTAGTTAGGAGCATCATCACAGTCTGAAACACAACCCAATGGCTTCTTTTAAAACTCATGACTTGAAGAACTATGAGTTCCAAAATTGGCAGTACTACTACTGGCATGAGATTTCTCTCCATGGAATGTCCAACAAGTATAGTTCTGATCAATACCATAACGGAAAAAATCCTGTCTTACCTAATGAAAAAATTTACGTAAAGGTTCACACAAATTTCATATGGAAGAAAGATTCTCCTTGGTTCTCTTCTATGTGCACTCTAACTAGCAACTTTGATATAATCCTAAACCCATGCTTCGACGCAGGTGACAATAGTCTATCCATTCAGTTAGATAAACAAAAACTCATATATCAAAATTAAGGAAAGTGAATCTTTTAAAGGTTAGACATAAGTCGACATAAAAAGAAAAAGATGGGCTAGATTGAAGATTCAGAGCTTACCGTGTTGACTAGAAATTACGATCAAGAAGACTCCACTGAGCAATGAACGATCTCCTTTGAATAAAATAAATAGAAACCATTCAAACCCAACTCTTTGAATACAAAAACTCAACCATTAATAATAATTTAGAGACCCCAAAATAAGTTCAATAGATTCTAAAAAACAGAAATTACTTGGAAACATAACAGTCGCAATTCACTGAAAATCAAACATGCAAAATCAACATTAACAACCCAAATATAGTAAATCACAATGGAAATAGGAGACTTTATGATATTCAACGTTAATAAACATATCTTCCCAATAATTCTCTATCAAAAATCTTAAGCAATAAACTTTATTGATTCCCAATAATTACCTATCAACAAATCATGTGTCCTGAGAAACTAGACCAACATGTCGCCGAAGACTTTCCAATGTACAGCTCCGGATATTTTGATCATCAATGAGGATAGAGCCTGCCAATAAAAAGAAGACAACAGTTATTAACGCAAGAAATTGAGTTGATATCACATGACCGAATAAAAAGGACACAAGCGCGGGATCAAGTATAGATAGTTGGCTTGGCCACAATGAAATGATACACGTAACCCACTCAAGTATATATCAGATATTTTTAATCCCGTACCACATAGTTCTTTCAAAATTACATATAAACCCAACATTGAGACCTTCCCGAACTATTACAACAACACCAAAACTACAACTTCCAAATCTCCAAAGAACCAACACCCCATTTCTAATAAGTAACGAGAAACATACCTCATTCAAGTAAGGAGACAACTTGGCCACAAGAAGATGTGCCTTCTTTGATATTTTCGAAAGTCGATGGCCTAAATATCCAATAACAATGCATATACACGGATGACTCGCACATCAAGTACCCATTCTCACATGGTAACAATAGCTACAGATACGGAAAAAAATGCAAATCCTTTATTGTTATACAAGTAGTCAATGTAACGACATGATTGCTAGCAATTTCAATGAACACATGCAAGCAACTATACAAAATTGTGCTCATCAACTCAAGAAATGTATCAAATATTGATGGTGGAAGAAACTGTTATGTTAAAAGAACAGAGAAATTATGCATCCATAAACCCAACACAAGTAATGTAATTCAATACAATAGTTTTAACACACTTCAAGCACTTAACGCTCACATTTTAGTTATTCAACATTTGCAAATAGAGCTAATACCTATGAAAATAAAGCCATAAATGTAAAAATAGCTTGTCGGGCTTTTTATCGAACACCATCTACATTCTCAATCCAAAAACACCAGGTTCTCATTACAACTAGCTAATCTATGCGAGTTGGGGAAGAACAAGAAACCCTAATTTTGAATTTCTCTCAATTTCTTCTCCAAAACAACGAAGTAATCACCACCATCAATTCGTGTTCAACTCAAACCCTAATTGCAGTTTTTGCATTATCGGTACCACCTAATTCCTCTCGATCTCCTTTCATTCATTAAAAAAGGCTCATCATTCCCACCAACCGCAAACGCACGCTCAAGATTTACCAAACTCTCCCAAATCATTCTTGACGCTAACTTTTCACCGATGATCAATGGCTTAGATCACGTTTTCATATAATCTTGAATCAAACTCGATCTCTCTTCACCAATGAGTGCGCAACTCATCATCACAATCACCTTTCTCTAACTCTCCTACACAACACACAAACCCAAATCATCACCTTCTCCTCAATTGGTTCATCCTTGTATTTGTGAGTTCAAGAAATTGAAAAGCTGGATGGAAACTAAAGCTTTTCATTAAGCAAATTCGCAGACACTAATCCACCAACCAACAACCGAAGGCAAGAAGTCAAATATAAACCCTTAAAATCGAAACTAGTTGTCGGGCCACAGGAAATTCTCCATTTAGCTTGATAATAATTTCCCGATCTCATGGTCTTATGCAACACACGCAGATCACAAGAAAGTAGTCTTTGGCTTGGAAGAGTGAATCGGCCCCCAAAAATCTACTAAGAAATATTGTCAAACCTAATTTTGTGCTTATTCCATCGGAGTATTCTCTCAAGAGTGAAGGGCGCAGATTTCAAGTGTTCATAAGAGCGCCCGAAGAAAAGATTCACTGAATGGAGGGTAGGCCTCCCACCAGCAAAGATGACCACCGTGGCCCATCTAAAAACTCACGCGGTCGGCCAAGGCTCATCATTCCGGCCAACCCAAAACGCACGCCCAAACTCGTACATCTCCCCAAATCCTAAACTTCTCAACTTCACCTGGATGATTTGAATGGCTTGCATCACGTTTTCATGGATAATCAGGTATATGAACACCAACCTACCACCTAGAAATGTGACCAAACCAACCAATGTTGGTCACTAAAAAGAAATCACGCTTTCCAACTCCTGCGGCAAGGGATTTTGCCGAAATCCTCTTTACCGGTCAAATTGAGCGGCCCTTCTTTCCAAAACACCATCATGTCTGGCAACACGCATGTATGGCCTGGTCTTCCAAATCCTCCCATGCACTAAGTCAAGAGTGAAATCAACTATGCGTGGTAATGCAGTGCCCCAAACATCATCTCATTCACCTTTGGTTATACAACCTGGTGGGAGTTATTTGTTAGTGAGCAGTCAACCCATAAAATACAATGCGATCTTTTTGACTTCAATAACGCATTATTCATTGACATTACATGCCATCTTTCGTGGACCCACGATCCACATTCAGACATCAATCATGTCACAAATGATACTTCTAGGGTATTGGTCCGGCGGTTTACGAGATTAACCGGAGAAGTGGGCAAGATTACCGACACAACTCCACTACTCCATCAAACCTCCACTTCCACGAAACGTGGAATGAGGCTCAATCAAAGGTTCTCCGCCTATTTTCAAAGAACAAAGTAGGGAAAACAAGATGTAAAAATCGACATCAGAGCCTCCTTACAACCGCTCACAACAAGTCATAAGCAAGCCAACATCTTCACAATCTCAACACCTTCTTTCCCTCCCTAAGATCAACCCCATCTCCTTCATGCACACAGATTGATCCTCGAATCCAAGCACTCACCAAGGCATGCATTTTGTATTTGTAAGTTTAAATTCATTCCTCATCACACCCCAAATTACCAAATCCTAAGCAGGAGTAATTTTCACCCATCAACTTGTCGTGCTTTATCGAACACCATCTACATGAAACAAAAGAAGTTTTGCATTATGAACCCTAATTCCTCTCGATCTCCTTTACAGATTCATTAAAAAAACTGTGAATCAACTCGACAACGCAACTCATCATCACAATCACCTTTCTCTAACTCTCACACAACAGACCCAAATAAATCACCTTCTCAATTGGTTCAATTTGTGAGTTCATAAAATCGATAAAGTAAAATTAAAAAAATTGATTCACAAATAAAAACCCTAGAAATCAAAATCTCTAAAATCGCAAAATCTCTAAAGCCTAAAAACTGAAACGAAAAGCTTATACGAAGGAAACCTGGTTGATTTCAGTGGTTTTAGATTGAACGGGATGAAAGAGAGATGAAGTTATTCAGATCTGTGGAGAGGAGACGAAGTTACGTGGCTGGAGGAAAAAAAATGAGAAGGAAAGTCGATAAGGAAGGCATATATGATGGATTTGGCTTGAGGGTGGAAAAAAGAAAAGAACTCTTGACCAAAGTTTGACTGGGGCGTGTTTATCAGCTCTAGTGTTCCGACCAAGCAAGTGGTTCGCACGCTTGAACTGAGCGCAGTTGCAATTCGCAACCTTGCCTGTGAGGTTGCAAAATTCTCAACGGCATCCCTCTGTTGCGAAAAAATTAGCAACTGGGATTCGCAACCGAAATTTCGCAACCGACCTAGTGCCGTTGCAAATCTTAGTTACGAATCCCTTAAAATGGTGTAGTGTCATACTGCATAAGAGTGAACTCTAAAGATCCCAAGGAACTTAGACGGAAAACGACTTTTGCAAATGTGTCAACGAACAATTTTGACAAAGACAGTTTGAGTCACCTCAATTTTGCCACATTGTAACCAAATGGGGATCATGTTAAGAAATAACCTTTAATCGGACCAATAAGAGTTATGATCAAGCGAAAGGAAGAACCAGTTTTTCCTTTGTATCCTTAGCAACGCCAACCATATCACATATCTGCATTCTAAAACTTAAAGTTATCGTCATGGTGGATGTTAAAAATTGCGAAATAAAGTTATTTAAAATACAGAAAACATAATAACTTGACCCCAAATTTCATAATTACTTGGATTAGTTTGAGATTTTCTGAGTTTTTGGTTGATTGAAGCTTTTATTTACACTATCAGGCAGATACCTGAATGCCGAAAAAATAAACAAGAAAAAAGCTCCGTAATAGTTGCTTATCTATAAATCTTCAACAAAAAGAAACCAAAAGATCTTCCTACTGACATATGTGAATTCACCATAACCACAATGTTCTCATGACCATGACCTTCTATTCCAGATTCTACTATCATTAAGGTTCTTTCAACATCAGTACCACTCCGCCCAGTTCCATGCTCATCAATATTTGAAATATTTACCTTGTGGGAGAACTTTCTTCCCCACAAATTATTGAACATTTCATGTGCACTTACGGAGTTTACATAAAACACAAAATTGAAACTTAACATCAAATTAATATACTTCGATAAATACATATTATCATATAAAATCACTATTATAACAAACCCATCTCTTTGCACAATCAAACACATATACATCAACACCAAACCAACTCATAGATATAAAGTAGAGATATGTGAAGAACATTACCTTATAGTGTATAGAACTTCTCTGTTTTTTTCTATGAATACGATGATGAAATTGATCGATTCTGATTGATGTAATTGAAACTTTGAAGAAGTCTGAACTACCCATTTGTTCGTTTGAGTGTACTTAATCGAAATTGGTGATAAATTTAATTGATGATCTAAAAATACGTCTTGAATTCGCAGTCTACAAGCTTGAAACTCTCTGCTAGGTTTTCACCCAACGAAGAAGAAGAAGGGACGGAAAATTAGAGAGAACGAAGAAAAAGAAGGATGTGTTTGCCCACACCGGGTTCGGGTTTATCTTATCTTATTCTTTTAATTTACCCACAGGGTCTAGTTAAGTTAAAAACTTAAGGGACTCCAATGTCATTACACACCAATCCTGTGCCAACCAGGAACACCCATTTGACTTTGTCCGTCAATTTTGATTGACTCAAAAGTTGTCTGTCTACGGGGGAAGATGGAAACCATTGGATTTCCATGACGATTGCTCAATACTTTTGTCCCTACCAAGGCATGATCCTGGCGCCTCCCATGGCGCAAACGCCCTAATAATGCTCTATCCTCGGAAATCTTGAAGAAGAAAAAAAAGAGGGGAATACTTTTGTTCCTACCAAGGCATGGCCAGGACGCCTCCCATAGCCCGGGCGCCCCAATATTGCATTTATTCATAAAAACCCTGATAAAAAAAAAAGAGAGGGAGAATACTTTTGTCCCTACCAAGGCATGATCCTAGTGCCTCCCATGGCGCAAACACCCTAATAATGCTCTATCCTCAGAAATCTTGAAAACAGAGAAGAATAGGGGAATACTTTCGTTACTACCAAGGCATGGCCCGAACGCTTCCCATAGCCCGGGCGTCCCAATACTGCATTTATTCATAAAAAACCTGATAAAAAAAAAGAGAGACAGAGGGAGAATACTTTTGTCCCTACCAAGTCATGATCCTGGCGTAACCCATGGTGCAGGCGCCCTAATAATGCTTTATTCTCAGAATCTTGATAAAAGAGGGGGAATACTTTTGTTCCTACCAAGGCATGTGATAAGCACGAAAGTGCAAGACATATTCACCCATAAATACATTAGCTGGGACTCATTTTATCACTAATAAACTTGTTTTAAGTCTTTTCAAGGAAATAAGCTCTTATGGAGAAAGTTGCTCGAAAAGTGGTTTTTGCACCCCAGAGGACACGTGTTATTCGGACTCTCAGTGTTGGTTAAGGGGCACCTCAATTTATAAGGGGCGCCCAGTTTCTAAGGTTCACCTTCTTTACTATTTGGAACCTATGGATATTCACACCCCAGTCAGGATAAGGGGAGGTCATCTTCAACCTTTTGAATTTTTGAAATTTGGCGGGAAAATGGGTTTTAATGCAACAGAATTAGGGTTGAAGATTTGAAGGTGCTGTACTGAGATTCAATTGCTGAAATTCTGCGGATCTTCTCGATTGAGCTTAACAGAGCTGGTAAAGGTCTTGGATTCACCTAAAATTGGCTGGAACGTCAAGATTTGAAGAAAACAATGTTCACTGATTTTGGCGGGAAAAGCAAGCTTCAAATAAACAGAAAATACGATATCTTTTGTGATGATTCTGGTCGAGTTTTGATGAGATTTAATTACGAGTTATGTTTGGTATTAGCCTGTTTGACTAAAACAGGGTTGGTTTGAGCTATGATTTCGAAAATATAGGGAGAATTTGTTCGGTTCAAGCAAAACAGGGGAGAATTATTGCCGGCCTTCTGTTACTCGACTCGGGAGAGTTTTAATTGGTTTTAGTCTCTGATGTGGATTGATAATGACTGTTAGAGATTAAACAGGGAAGGTATGTGGGTTAGTTTCGAAGAAAAAGGAATGAAACGTGCGATAACGAGAAAACAGACTGGAAGAGATACACGGGGTCCTGTTGGGGTTGTTTTGGAAAGTTTGAGCATGTTTACAGCGTGTTGACTCACTTTTGAACGTTAACTGAGTATAATGGAGTGTGTATGCAGCAAATGAACGCATGAAGGAGGCAAGAAAGGGAAGAAAATATCTCGAGGATATATTCTTTTACTGCCGAGTAATGGAGGAATATTTGGAGTGAATGAGCGAGATTTCTTGGTGCTTCTGGCTAGATAAAGGGTACTGGTGTTTCAGAGAAGGATATCGAGAGTTGGGGGAGAAGAACAGAGGGTTGCAGAGCAGATTTCTATGCTGCTGCAGAGAAGAAGAAGAAGAAGAAGAAGAAGAAGAACATTTGACGCATACTGACTGTCGCAGAGAACTGTTGTTTATAAACAGTACTCGTAACAGTCAGTTTGGCACACTTGTTTTGAATTTGCAACAGCTTTTGTAACGACGACTTCTGTAACGCCGATACAGCGTTGCAGATTCATTGTATTATTAGTTTTCATTAATAAAAACACCATTTGAGCTATGAATTATATTTTTGAGTGTATTTTTATCATGAGGATCTAGACCCCTACACTGGGTCGACGGAGGAAGCAGAATTTCATACATGGGTGAATTTATTTTATTTTCTATTTGACTTTTGCACTAATTAAAATAGAATTATGATTTGAATTAATTGGTTGTCATTAAATTTGATGAAGTATGCTTAGCCTAATGTTTTGATACATCATGCTTAGGATTTACAACCAATCTTTTGAGAATCTACTTTAGCAAAATACGAGTCGATGTTATTTTATTTATTGAGCGATAATTTTTGAAAATAAATAATTGAGCTTATGTTATGAATTCGGTGGAATCCTAGACCCAGTAACTCTCCCTTTAAATCTTTAAATTTAATCTTCACAAGTCTTAGAGTTCGAATCTTAATTACTACAACAACGACAATTAAAAATCTTATCAGCATGGCCCTGGCGCCTCCCATGGCCCAGGCGCCCTAATAATGCATTAATTCATAACATTAACAGAAATATGATTAAACATAAATTAAAGCCAAGCATCAAGAAACGAAATCCTTATAATAAAACAAAAGGGTCACATATAACAAAGCCGCCTAAAAGATTACATCAAGCAAAAAACTGAGTGTCACTAATAGCACTTCCCAGAATACCAGCGAGAACATGCGCATACACATAGCCATCATAACTACTATTTACTTGTTCAAAGCACAGTCGCCGTTGTTCTACAAAAGGAATCGCCGCAGGAACAACATTGATAATAGCTTCTTGTAGCTCTTGTTCGAGCCTCTCCAAAAGGTGTGAACAACCTCATTTCTCTCCTACAAAGTATTCAAACATTATACGTGCCGCCCTGGTCATCCATTCAAGACGACTAATCTCCAACATTAATTCCTCCCGAGTCATCATAGCTAATCCAAAGGAGATTTGAGAGAAAATGAACTGACAAAGCATCATACCGAGAGCTATTTATAAAAAAATAAAAAAAATAAATAAATATATAAATAAATTCTCTGAAGGGCCCACTTGTAGAATATTTGAAATTCAACGCTGCATATTAGCTAACATTGCCTGATATTTTGCTATTTCCCCTTCCATCATGGACAAACCGCCATGAGCTCCTTTCGCCGCCTCATATGTGCTCACCCGTGTAATCCCTACTTGCCTTAAACGACACTCCACTTTACCAAAAGCGACTTGAGAAATAATCCCCTTCTCTGCCATATAATAAGTATCGGCACAATCAGACCAATATAAACATGCCTTATCCAAAGCCCGCTCACATCTCTCCAATGCTCGCACGCATTCATCCTTAATTGTGTACATGCGTTGAATCTCCTGCTCATATACTTCCTTCCAAGGATTCTGAGGCGCAGCAGGAAGAGCCAGAACCCATTCCTTAGCAGGGCGATTAGCAGACATCCAGAAGAAAAACAAATAATGAAATGAAGAAAGAGAATGTCTTGAGTAAAATAAAAACAACTAAACAACTAAACACGATACATATATATATATATATATATATAAACATATATACAAAAACCTAAAGGCTACCGACACATCAACCCTAACTTCGCCGGACACGTGTGCAAAGACTGAGCTCAGTCAAAGCACGAGCAAGTGCCACATCAATAACATGTCGAGAAGCTGAAAAATACACCAACTCTAAGCCAAAAGCTACCCGGCTATTCTTCAATTCGGAACTCCCTGATGACAAGACCATGGGAACGCTGCTCTTTGCATGCCTAAAACCCTCTATTTATAATTCCACATCCATCAACATCCTGTCTGCATCTGCATGTTCATGTTCAAAATGTTTGGCATACCAACAGATAAACGTCCAAAAGACGCCTCAACAGAGAAATTTCTACTACTAAACTATAGTAGCTCGCCATCAATCTTTAAACCACTCTCAAAGAAACAATACTTGAACCAACAATAATATTCTGAAACCACAAATACTTAAAGAAGTCACGTCTCGAAATACGAGTAAAATTCAAGAGAAGAAAGAGAAACAAGAGTACAACCAGCACAGCCCAAACTTCAAAGTTTTTTTCTCAAAAGAAAAATGGTGGGGGGAGGGGAGAGAGAGATAACAACTGCCGAGGCGTTCACAGCTTAGCATGTTCGGTCATTTCTGCCTTAGCCTCCGCTAACAACTGCTCTTCCTATTCCAGCGTCCTTTTGGCCCGGGCGATATGATCAACAACCCCGCTTGACTCCTTGATCAGGCGTTCCTGTGTTTCCTTAAAATCCTCCAGGTTGCTCTTCACAGAAGCGACCCTCTCCTCAAGATCAGCAACAATACCCGGCAATTGAGCTTGACGGGAATTCGCCCTTGTCTCGGCCTCCTGCCAGAGCCTATCCAGCCATCCAATGTTGAACCGCATGTTAGAGGAGTTAGTGATTGTCCGACACCAGTTTTGTAACTGAGCAGTAGAAGGATGATCACCAGCTTCCACCATCTCGCCCACTACGTCCAAAACAGTCAGAGTATGGGACACGAGGAGGTTGGCGTCAGGAAAGACCGTGTCCGAAGCAATATGACCATGTTGTGTCGCCATTTGAGTATATAACGACTCATAGCGAGGAGGCACCTATAATCCAAATACCGATACATAGTTCTTCCCATCCCGGACAAGATGTTGTTCCCTGGGTTCATTTAAAAAGAGGAAGACAGGCGGGACCCCGCGCTCGCCAGTGATTGGGGGAATAGATGGGAGAGCCTGTTGAGGCGCCGCTAATTGATGACGATGCTCTCTCTGGGTCTTGGTCCTCTTTACCCTATCTTGACCATTTCGGGTGTTAGAACGATCCTGCTTTCCCATGGCCTGAAAACATTCATCAAAACACACGGGTAATGATGCCCACAATACATAAAAAAAGAGGAGAGAGAGAAATGAATCATGACGATAATGATAATGTATAAAAGCCCAAGTAAAAAGACTCACAATATAAGAATGCACGACGCCTTGATGAGATGAAGCAGAAACCGAAGAGGAAGAACTTCCGACGGAGGCGCCTGAATCAGTGGCCTGACGGTCTCTTTGTCCTAAGAAAACCCAAGAATAAAGAGAGTTAGAAAATTCAAAAGGAAACCAACACTTCCTCCTCCCTCAAAGCCCTTTATGAATATATATATAAATATATCAATTAATGTGGTAAGCGACAAGCAATGAACACATGTCTAACCGATGAATAAAATACCTGATGGTCCCCGTTGAGATATCACCGACTGACTAGGTAAAACATCAGGACCAAGTACAGATGTTGAACTAACGCCAACAATATGCTGTGAAGAATGACCCTTTGATGACCGCCTCTTAAGAAAAGCCTCAGTTTTGTCCGAGAACGACTGCCGAGGAGGAGATTTAGGAAAACGCGGAATGGGAACATAACCAGCATCGCGGTGCCTTTGCCTTTCTTCAAATCTTGGCGGCAATTCTTTCACGTTAGTTCTCAAGCATTCGTGAGCAAAGTATTTTAATGGACCGTGCGGAGGGATATTCGACTAAAATATAACACGATGAGAACCCATGGAAGAAAGAAACAATAAAAGAGAAAAATGAGACAAAAGGTACCTCGTTCTCTTGGGGAAGAGACCTACAAAGGTTGCGAACAACATTCTTAATCTTTGATGAAGAAGGCGGCTTCCCTTTCCCTTTGTCTTGAGAAAGAGGAGCATAAACACGTCTGCTCTTGGCGCCAGAGACCAGTCCGTGAGAACGCATGACTTCCATATGCAACCTGGTACGCCCTAAACGATAAAGCTCTGGTACGTCTGAAGGGGGAGCCATCACCCCATCAGCCGCCAAGGCATGGTGCAAATCTTCCATCTCAGAGAGCCAGTACAAGAACCAATCATGAGTAAGCTTTAATTCCCTGCCAAGTTATGGGACCTTTAAAGGATTGAAAGGCGGGCGGCAAAACCGTGGCCTGTTGTCCTTAAATACAAAGCGCATAAAGCTTTCTTCTACCAATAACGGGTCTGACGAGCATGAGGGCGTGAGATAAGAGTTGGTCCCTTGATCAAAACCTGCCTGGCAAGCAAAGCGGTTCAAGTTATAAGCTTCTGAAAAATACTCGCCCTTGTAAAAACCTGGAAGATACCCTGGAGTTACAGCAGCCACAAAATTACAGGTATCAAAAGTAGGGGGATCTAAGGCGGTATCCACGAAGTCTTCAGGAAAGAGTGATACGAATCGATGAGAATCCTCACCACACTCATCATCATCATAGGGGAGAAAGTTAAACTCCTCCAACTGGTCTAACAGAGGCGTTAAACGAACCTTTTTCTTGGCGACCGCCTTCTCATACAGAGCTGTCCTGGGATAAGAGATAGGGTAAGACTCGGTTCTTTCAGTACCATCCTCCGCAGTAACAATTCATTCCCCTTCAATCTTCAAGTCTTTCACCTCTGACCTATACCGACGATAGTGCTCCCATCCCCATATCTGCACGAAGTTGGCAGGAAGATACGTTTCGACTGTGAAAGAGGCGTCATTGGATTTCCGGATATCACTCACTCACAAATCCAAATGATGATATAACCCGCCTAAGAACATGGGCGCCAACGGGAATGAAACGCCGCGTGACATGAGTACCTCCATGACCATTGACTCATTCCTCACGTCATTGGTAGGAGAATGTTCAAAGACCTCATGAGACAACCAATAAGACGGCCATGACCATTGACTAGAAGGCGGCCAACTCATGTCGCTCTGTAGATCCAGCAGGAGGAGAAGGACGCTCCCAGCCAGATTCGCCCACCAACTTGGGATCCCACATCTTGACCCACAAATTCAAGGTAGCTCGCTTGGCTGGTTCTCGGGAAGTCACATAAGTTTCGACTCCCTCAGCAGAAAGTACCTCCTTTCCCTTTCTAGACGCGGTGCTCTCAGTGCACTTCTTAGACGACTCAGGGAGAGTCTGAGTCTCGGGAGGCGCATCTGCTTCGGCGATCCTTTTCCGTGAATCGGTGCATGCTTGCTTCAGAAAGTCCAGTATGAGGTTATCAGCATCACACAAACCTCTAGACACGTCCTTAAAATCATCACTTCCATGAAGGGGAAGGACAGTCAAAGAAACCACGTCCTCTAGCGTGGGAGACACTTCCCTCCAAGCGAAGATACATGTGTGAACCAGTAGAATCCATCTTAGAGATAGGCGAATCATGTATCGATTATTCCTTGTAAGATGGCTATATAGAGAGGAAGAAAGAGCCTCTATCAATCCTAACTCAATAATCGTATCTCTACAGTAAGGGATCGAGAGCATATAGTCTATCCATGGGCCCCATTCAGGGCAAGAGTTCGCCCGAGAAAGGAAATCTATCTTAGGAAGAATGAAGTCCCAACGGGAAACTCGGATGCGCGGGAGATCAGAGATAAGGAGTAGAGGCGGCACCTCAACCTCCCTTGCCAACAACCAATCACTAGTATCCGCATCGACAACAGGAGGGTCGAAAGCAGTTGGTTTGCTGACCTTACGGAGGAGACCATCATCTAAGAGGTTGGCGACAGAAACTGCAGGGGTGGCCCTCTGCCTAAGCTTCTTGGCGGAATTTTTCTTGGCCAAAATAGTCACCCAGCTCTTTCCCGCTGGGAGTATGTGGGGCTCCTCCTCATCCTCGAAACTTCTATCGCCAAGAGAACTTTCAGCTGCTGAGCTTTCGTTGTCGCTCATGGAGAATGAAATAAAAGAACAACACGGTATCGCCTTGAAGAATACTAAAATAAGGATAGAGAGAAGGAAAGAGGAAGAGAGCATTCGAATAAATAAGACAGCCCAAGGCCAGTATTTATAAGCGAAGAAAAGACGTAACTGAAGGTAATTGAAACGACGTGATAGAATCTGAAGATACATAAAACCCTAAGTGGTAACGGTTGAACAAATAACCGCCTCAACTACCCCACGGTTCTAGAAATTGACACGTGACATGCCAGAACTCCCAAGAGTGACACGAGGAAAGTAATACCAAGAGGCAAGAAGTACACATGGTTAGAGCAGAGCAAGGCAAGGGGACTTGCAAAGAGCAAGCCCTCACAGAATATAAGAACAAGGGGACTTGCAAAGAGCAAGTCTCAAAGGGATACAAGGACAAGGGGACTTGCGGAAGGGCGCAAGTGCCTAAGGTGAGTTACTCAGAAGAGGCGTATGAAAGGAATGATGAATTGACAAAAGAGGCTAACACTCCGTCCGGGCAATAATTCGAAAATATGCTATACTAGGGGGACTTGCTAGAGTTGCGCAAGTCCAAGGTAGGCCGCCCAAGGGGAAATATCGAAGAGAAGCAGTGGACTGTTGAGGAGGCTAAACGCCTCGCCCAAACAGCCAGGGGACTTAATGTAGATACCTGAAAAAATACCAAGGAAGGAGCACGGCCTCCCCATATCCAAAAAGGGGCATGAAGCAGTGTCCCATGCTTAGGAAAATACCAAGTACTCCCCATATCCTAGAAGGGATATCACCAAACAGGCTGTTCCCCACAGCATTCAAGAGCACGTGCAGAAGTTGTGAGGGAAAGATCTTCTAGAAGAACCCAAAGTACAGTTGTACAGTCAGAAGAGGCAGTAGCAAGATAAGGCAAGGTAGGAAAGGACACACACCTGACACCTCCCATTTGAGGAAATAACTATAAATAGGGGTCATTTCCCAATGAAAGGACTCAGTGATATCATTGTGGGAAATTGTGTTCTACTTCTAGGAACTAGTCTCTACACCCTACTTCTATCTGTACCCTGTACGTTCTCTATCGTGTACATAGGGCAGATGAAAATGATCATTCCTCGGTCAATTTCAATGTTGGATCGTAAGATGTTACGCATTCATTCTGATTTGTGTTTGTTGACTTGTGGATGTTGTTTCGACTAGTTGATGATACGTCTCTCTCAAATTTCATGCCGAACACAAGGTAAGCAAGTACGAAAGATATAGAAAATGAAGTGAACTACTCTTATGATCTTATCTTGGCTATTTCATAAATGAAGTGGTATTCACTTTCAAAACAATCCCATTCATTCTTGAATGTACTTCTTTTTTGCAATAATCAATTTGAGTCCTAATTTTTAACATTAACTGCACATATATGACTAAGAATCAATAAAAAAAAAAAATGTACGGGCATTAAGAATCCAGTCACAATTGTTGTCCCAACACATGAAAATCATCCCTGGGCACAGTTTCCGATCAAAATGTCGGTCATGGCCACGAACGTGTACCTGACCGATATGTACTATACTATTGGTAATTTAATGTATTCTTGCCAGTACGCTAGATTCAGACGAGGTTATTAAGCTCTTCTATTCGTTCTATATGGATTTAATGTCAACTTCCAGTAGATCATAAGTACCAAATATTAGATCATATATTTTTTTTATTAAATAGGCCCATAATTTCATGAAATTAGATTTGTAATAGGGAAGAGAAAATACGTTATTTTCATGAAAAGATGGATAATTCCATGAAATTAGATGTTATCAGATGCAGCATCGTTCTGTTCCAAATGCCTAACATAAGCCTTACTTTCTGATCACAGTTTATGCATTTCATTTTAAGTTATAACCAATTTAGTTTTTCAGTTTCTTTTGTTCCAAATTTTCTATTGGTTTTACAACAATTTGCAATTTGTTTACACTTAAAAAGAGAGAAAATTGTTGGACTAACTAGACAAGAGTCTCTTTCCTTTCCTAGGGACAGTAACATGACTGGTTTGTTGTACGTTTTATGTGTAATAATGTCACAACTTTGACATTTGTACATAGTTGGTGTCCAATATTAATGAAGGTGCACATATCATTATCTACCTTGCAACCACATACATTTTCCTTTCACAAGGAAGTGTGTATTTTGGAAGACTGCATATAGTGAAATGTTTTTCATACTTGCTAGTCATAATGTGATTTATTGGGCGGAGGTAAACACTAGAATGTTGGGTTTGACGGCGAACATGGTAGTAGCTCTATGGGACTCGTATTTCTATCGGCCGCTTTGAGGTGGATGTGAGGCGTTTGGTGTTTGTTTGTTTCTTTGTATTCTCACTTGGATATTTATTCTTTGTCCTTTTTTTGGGTGATCGATTTAATTTCCGTCTCCTTTTTGTGTCGGTTATTTTTATTGGGTTGAGGTACCCCTTAAGTACCTCTTTTTCAATGAATCTTTTTCTCTTGACCGATCAAAAAAAAATGTGATTTATTGACAACATTTTTTTTGTTGATCGGTTAAAAGTTTAGTGTGCTTGGTGGAAGGAGGAGAAATGAAGACTGCTAATGGGGGTGTCAATTTGCTTGGGGGTGTACCAACCGAAAGGTAATAATTATTTTATCATATATGTATTTTGGTACATCCTAATTCGGTATCCCCTATTAGCAATATTGGAGAAATGGTCGACCGACGAATTTTGGGACCAATTAAGAACTGCAGCATGGTGGAACCCCCAATGTTGGGGCTATTAGGTAAGGAGACTTACCTATCCTAAAGACCCTCATCACGTGTTCGATATTTGACAAAGGCCACCACTCTTTGTCTGGTCTGAGTCCAATACTGCACGGCTAGTTTGACTCTAGAGGATCAGCCTGCAGCGTCACTTAGAAAAACAGAAGAGGTTATCACTTTGCTTTTCGTTTGCTGCTCGTGGTGGTAGTGCTCTAGTACATTCATGCCAGAGTTTTTCTGCATCACTGAAGACAAATATGCAAGCTCTTAGCCAGAAGTAACCCACGCTCTGTAACATTATTGAAGATATATACATAAATGACTGGAGTCATTATAGATATTTTCCCCCTCCTTGTAAAAAATTTACATGTTCTGTTCGAATGTTTTTTAATGTATTCTAGCACTTTTTCTTTTTATTATTTTTAATTCCTCACTAGGATTTGGGGAGTTTCAAACTTGAGTCGCTGGTATAATCATCCAATAACTTTATTAATACAATGTATTATAGTGACACCTGCAACTATTGGACAAGATATAACATGAATGTGTAAGATGACACAATGGACCATGGTCTTCCACATGAACGAACTTGTTGATTAATGGTAATTAAGGCTATGTGTAGTGTTGTTTCAAAGTAAGATCTGAATTAGTGTTTTTTTAATCACTTACTAATTAATCTCTGATTTTAAAATTAGGGTTTTATTAGGGTTTATAAATAATGACAAATAAATTGGAGTTGGTCTGTCTGCTTGGGGGATTGATTGAATAGTGGATTCCATGCAGAGCTGGATATGCCACGTGGAATATCCTCCTCGTTACCTATCACTTGTCAATATTCGGACGTTAGAAACAATACAGGCTTCTGCCCGAAGACGATTTGACCAGATTACCCTTCTGACAGGACATGAATTTCACTACCTAATAATGGGAATTGTACTAAAATATCCCTCGTATCGTTAATAATAGTAATTTAGGTAATTACTGGTAACTATAAAGATTATTATATAAAACAATTTTCGTTTCATTTTCATTTTCTTTTATTAGTATATTTATTTTAAGACATAAATCATAATTCAATAAAAATGATACACAAAAACAAAAACATGACCAACTCTGAATACCAAAAATAAAATAAAAATACAACGAATATAATATTTTGTGATTCAATACAGATTCAGATATCAACTTCCTTTTGATATATATCAAAAATGCGATAGTTAAATTTATCCAAGCAACTGATTTTTCACAATTGCCAAAACGTGTACCACGTTTGCCGGAGCTGGTACCAATCCATATAAAATAACTCAATTTCGGCCATTGTATTTTCAGATTGGTACCAGTCCTGTCAAAACTGGCACTTGCATTTAGTAATCATGACTTTTTTTCTCAAAAATACATCCTGCTTACCATGTAGAATTTGAAGTCCGTTTTTTTTTTTTTCTTTTAAAGCATATATTTTTTTTTTTTTGTTATAAAAGACTATTACATTAACTAGTTAGAAGCCTAACAAGCTAAGCTCCAACGACATACTACTACATTAATGGAACGAGTTCTTTGTGCTAGCCTACCAAATGAGCCTCATGGGTAACCTAACCAAGGGGATGCCGAAGCAGATGGGGGCTGAGGTTGTGACACAAGGGGGGCAAGCTAACTCTGCCTTCCATGTTAATTCCTGCAATATTACGTCATTGAGGACTCGAACCTGGGACCTCCTGGAACGCATGCAACTTTAGGGAACGGGGATGACCAGCTGAGCTAGGTGCCCGTTCTATTTTTGTATTAATTTATAAAGATATCATAATTAGGTTTTTAATATATTTATTTCTATTTTTAAAAATGCATGTCTAAAATGGTCATTTTAGAAAGTGGTATTTAGGTGATTCACCCATGCAACTGTTTGTTTTGTGTATTAATAAATCCCTTTCTGTGGAGGAGAAGAAAGCGAAACCCAAAAGAAAAAAAGAATAAAAATAAAAATACAGAAATAAAAAGAGAAGCAGCAGTGAGAAGAAGGAGAAACCAAGAAAAAAAAAATGGCTCTGAAACTCAATCCTCTAACATTTCAATCTCCTCAAAAGCTTCCAACTTTTGGTTTCCCAAATGTTGCCAATGTCAGATCTCCTAAAGTTTTCATGGCTTCCACTCTCCGCACCTCCGCTAAGTAAGCTCCATCTCCCTCTCCGTTCATCTTTTGATTTTTTTTTCGTTGTCTTTGCTTAAGATCTCGTAGGTTTTATCAATTTAATCGTATTATAATTTGTGGGGAGTCTTTTAATTTGGTAATTTTTCATCGATAATATCTATGAATCATGATCTGGATTTGCTTCTTCTGGATTACTGTGGCAAATTTGATTCCTGAAAGTCTTGATTTCACCTGTGTCTAATGATTGTTTGGGGGATGAGTTGTGGGTTTTTGTTTAATTTCTCATTTGCTATTCAACAGGGGAGGGATAGGGATATATATTCTTGTTTTGTTGTTCCGGTTTCTCTAATTTTTGATTGAATTAATTTGCTCTGTAATTTCATGAAAATGCATGTGGTGTAGGAAGCAATTGAGATGCGTTTTTGATTTTCATTTTTTTTCTTTGGGGTTGGATGTTTTTAGCTCAGTTAGGTCTACAAAATTGGGATTTGTCTGAGTGTTTTTTTTTTTTTTTGTGATTGAGTGTGGGGATTTGAGTTGGTTATGATTCATAGAATTTTTGCTTTCGCTTTCAAGAATTTCTGATGGCTACTTTTCTTTATTTGTTGAAAATTAGGTTTGATTGTTTATTTTTTATGTTCTGAAAATGTCAATTATTTTCTCACCTGTAATTCAATTGAAAATAATTGATGGCATGCTTTTTTGTAATGCATCGTTCTTATTCTTCCATCCATGTTTAGATACAATCGATGCCGTTTGTTGTAATTATGCATTTAAATCCCGCACGGCTTTAGTTATAACAATTTTGTTGTTTCGGTTTTGTTGTTTTGTTTTTATTTTTGATGGACAGTGTATTTGTGTCAGAACTTAGTTCTCTGCTTTTCCTTGCCACCATAGGGGCTCAATGGATACTTGTAGCATCTTTTTTTGTTATGTGGCAGTGAATCTTATTTGTCTGTTCGGTGCATGTATATTTCTCTTGCTGCTTGCATGTCATTAATAGGTGATTGAAATTTGGTTTGGAGTGGTTTTTAGTTTTGATGGTTTTGTTCTTCTGAGTTAGCTACTTGCTGTGATTAATGAAGTATGTGCCTGAACGTAGTTAGGATACCCTTTATGTCATGTTGGCACCTGCAATAGTGGTGTTAGCTTCTCCGCTGGTGGACGCCTTTTTGAGTAACCATAAAGTAGAAATGCATGAGATTGGATTGCTCATTAGAGCTTGACACATTGGTACAAAACTTGTAAATTGTTAGCATATTCTATTTGACCTTGATTAAGATATTATTTGAAAAAAAACTTGTCAATAGCTTGTCTGAAGTCAGTATTGAAATCATCCTGGCAACAACTGGCATACGATTTTATGTAGTAGCTTTTGAACATATAGTTTGTGCTTGTATTCTATGAATATGCTGCATTTTACCTTATTCTATATTTTATCAAACCTTTGGTCTACTACTGCGCAATCAATCTGCTCCAAATACAACTTCTTGTGGCGTCTTCTTAGCTCTAGATGATTCCGACAGATTGACCTGCTTTTTCCTGGCCTCTGTCCTTGAACATTTAGATCAACCAAGCTTGGATGTAACTTGAACAACTCCTATCTTGTGATGCATTATATCTAGCCTTTATAGTGGGGTGTGACTGAGAAAACCTGGCACGGTTACATGTTCGTACAAAATTTACATCTTCATGCCAAAAGCTTAAAGTTATTAAGCAAAATAGTTTCTTTTAGCTGGTCTTGAATATCAAATCCTTAAGGAATTCCTCTGTTTATTTCAGGGAGATGGAGAATGCCAAGAAACCCTTCACCCCTCCACGCGAGGTGCATGTTCAAGTAACCCACTCCATGCCACCTCAAAAGATTGAGATTTTCAAGGGCTTAGAAGACTGGGCAGATGACAATATCTTGGTACACTTGAAGCCTGTTGAGAAATGTTGGCAACCACAAGATTTCCTTCCTGACCCAGCCTCAGATGGGTTTTATGATCAAGTCAAGGAACTGAGAGAGAGAGCAAAGGAGATCCCCGATGATTACTTTGTTTGTCTGGTTGGGGATATGATCACGGAGGAAGCCCTTCCAACATACCAAACAATGCTTAACACTTTGGATGGAGTCAGGGATGAAACAGGTGCGATCCAATTTACTGAGCCTGGGAGTTTGTGTTCTTTATTCATTGTCTTATTCTTGTAATCTTAGTCCGCTTACAATAATTATTATATTTTCTTCTTTGTGATCTATCTCCACCTGGGAAAACTATTTAGGCGCAAGCCCCACTTCTTGGGCTCGTTGGACAAGGGCTTGGACAGCCGAGGAGAATAGGCATGGGGACCTTCTCAACAAGTACCTCTATCTAACTGGGCGAGTAGATATGAAGCAAATTGAGAAGACAATTCAGTATCTTATCGGTTCAGGAATGGTAAGATCTTTACTAAGAATCTAATATAAGTTGTTGAACTCCAACTTTTGTTTTAGAGTTTTCCCTCTTTAAGTATTTATGCTGTGTAAGTACTTCCAGTTCTAAAGGGATCTGTTTATTCTTTTATGATGTTTACAGGATCCACGAACAGAAAACAACCCATATCTGGGATTCATCTACACCTCATTTCAGGAGAGAGCAACCTTTATCTCCCACGGAAACACAGCCAGGCATGCCAAGGAGCATGGGGACTTAAAACTTGCACAAATTTGTGGAACTATTGCTGCTGATGAAAAGCGTCATGAAACTGCATATACCAAGATATCTGAAAAGCTTTTCGAGATCGACCCAGATGGTACTGTATTGGCTTTTGCTGATATGATGAGGAAGAAAATTGCAATGCCAGCTCACTTAATGTATGACGGTCAAGATGACAACCTCTTTGAGCACTTCTCATCTGTCGCCCAACGCCTTGGAGTTTACACTGCTAAAGATTATGCTGATATATTGGAATTTCTCGTGGGGAGGTGGAATGTGGCCAAAATAACTGGTCTCTCAGCTGAAGGACGGAAAGCTCAAGAGTATGTCTGCGGGTTGACTCCAAGAATCAGAAGGTTGGAAGAGAGAGCTCAAGCTCTAGCAAAGAAAACAAGCAAGATCGTCTGGTGCCTTTCAGCTGGATTTTCAATAAAGAAGTGTTGCTTTAAACTGGGATTGTAGAGTCTGAGTTCAGGTGCTCTCTTTACCAATCTCTTCAGACATTTTAGAGATCGAAATGGAAATTATGTTTATTGCATTTTGATGCTCCCTTTTGTACGAGGAGATGAAGTAGGGATTGCAGTAGTTGGATTATCCAGTGGGTATCGCGACAGAGACTCTTATGTTTCTTTTGCGTGTTTAATCTCATAAGTATATCAAATATCGGGGCGATTAGGGTGAGGTAGTATAGTTTGTTTCTGTTCAATGTGTTTCGTTTGTATGTTTTCTTTTTGGTTTAGAAATTAAGGTCTCTTTAGTAGTCATCTATTGCAATGAGTTTGTGGTTCTATAAGTAGCTAGCTGGTTTGTAATGCTGACATATAGTCGCTTTGCCTCTTTTACAACGATGAATCTGTGACAAAGGATGTATGAAGCCTCTCAACTTGGAAATTTTCTGTGCAAATGAATGTCATTTCCTTTGTTATATTTCTGTTAACTTTTATTTACTCGACGCTTAAAACTGGTCCAAGCTGGAAATGACATTGAAATACTGCCTCCCTTTCTCGAAAAGAGGTACTATAATGTAATTCTTTTTGAGAAACGGAGGGAGTATAAGATTGCAGCTAAACAGGGGACTGATATTGTGGCAAAGCAAGTTGGAAATTTTTTCTCAAGTAGTGTAAAATAAAAGCAAGTCCTGGGATCCTATAAACAATGCACCAGGACAGAAAGGAATTCTCAGCAGTAGACCGGAATGTGCTACGGAACAAAAAACAATGCCGTGTCTGATGATGATCAAGGTTCAACTTCTGAAGTGGATAAAATAACACTAGCCATAGTTTCAAAATACTGGATACAACCATAAAATGATACAAGCCATGTTTCAAAAAATCTACAACCAAGTAGTTCTGCGAATGCAGTACAAAATACAAGCATGTTTCAAAAAGTAGCCTACCTGCAAACCTTTTCCTACAAATTCCAAGCATTGAACTGCTTCACCAAAAAACCCCCCCAAAAAAAACCGACTCTTTTACTGGGACTCAAGAAACTGTACTTCTAAAGGTAACAGCCAAAAAGGAAAAACGGATCCTGGAAGCTAGAGCAAACTCAGAAGATGTTCTTAATTTTTGTACCCTGTACTTCCTTTTCCTTAATCTTCACATCACTTCTTCTGCACTTGAACTGCTCAATTGTGAAATAACTGATTCGAGCATTACAATTTGAAATGTATAACTTTGATAGACGCCTGCATCCGTCAGAAAGCAATGCGTGCAACCCTGAATTACGTAAATTCCAACACATGTTTACATGCAGTATCTCTAGGTTGTGACAATTCGACCCAATAGCTTTCCATCCATCAAGATCAATGTTATGACAATGTGCTAAGTTCCATTCCTGTAATAACGGGCACCCTTTTGAAATTTTAATAACTGCTGTGTTGCGTACATCACGACAGTTTCGTAAATTAAGAACTCGAAGATTCTTTGCAAAACCCCCTCCAATCCTGTCCAATCGCGCCCCATGGGGAACAAGATCCGAGAGATCAAGATATTCAAGCCCACCTCCACTAACAATTGCTTGTATACCTTCTGGTTCAAGTTTACAGGAAACTGCTTCGACAGAAGCTAAGGTTTCTGAAAACCCATGGAAGCCAACACCAGTGATCCTTTCACAGTATGAGATAGTTATTGAGCTGAGTTGCCGACATGCTTGTGAGAGATATCTTATGCCTCTATCAGAAACCGACCTACAATTTGAAAGGTTCAACTTCTGCAAGGACGAACATGATTCACCCAAGGATATTATACCTGTATCAGTAATTCCACACCAGGAAAGGTTTACCTTCTGTAAAGATGAGCAAGATTTAGCCAAGTATTCTAATCCAACATCGCTAATATTACACCGGTACAGACTTATAGACGTTAAACGAGGGCATCCGGAAGCCATCAAAGAGAATCCATAGTCTGTAATGGCTAAGCAACACTCTAAATATAGAGTCTGAATGTTTGACCCATAGATTTGTAACTGGGATAAAGCTGAATCTGGTAACTCGGTGCAGTGAGATAAAGATAAAAAATTTAGCTGTTGGAAGCGAGTCAATAACTTAGTAAGTCGAAAAGAATAGCTGTAAGGGCTAACTTTCATAAGTGGATGATGATAATGATTGAACCACAGTTTCCGTCGACTTGAATTCTGTATACGAAGCCACCGATGACAAGTCAAACCAAATGAATTACGATCAATTGGTCTATTAAGCAGTTGTAGGATAAGAGCAAAGCAGTCATCTGGAACGTTCATAATTGAAGTTGAAAGGTTCTTGCAAGGATAATTATTCATTTTCGTTGTAAAATTGAAATCCATCACTTCGCTTCTTATATACAACTGTTCTGAAGTAGCAATAGGATAGTTTTTGCCCCGTAACAAACCAAAGGGATAGAAAGACGATTTTTTACCTCATAAACTCACATCATCTTTGGACATTAACAGAGATGAACAGCACATACCCCTTCTTGACGGATTTAATAACTTAAGAGTCAGCGCCTAATGTGCTACAATTGTTCGAAGGGCACTCGCAAGGTCACACCTGCAAAAAGAAATCAAAAATAGATGAGAAATCCAAATAAGACAGAGAAAGGGCTTCGAAAATCTTGCAATCTAGAATCTAGCGTTTTGAAATAGTAAACACACAAACTTAACAACTAATCCAGTTCAAGGTTGTATTAGATGAAATCAATCCTAAGTTCTAACAACATTTTTCCGAAAACTAAAAATAGATTAACACTCTACAATGCCATGTTATACAAAGAAACTCCATCTTCCAATTACACCACTACAATGCTTGGTTGTATTAGATGAAATCAATTCTAAGTTCTAAAAACATTTTGCCGAAACACAAAAGAGTAACAGAATACCTCAAACATAAAAACCAAAATAGATTAACACTCTACAATGCCATGTTATACAATGAAACCCTCCTTCCAATTACACCATTACAATGCTTGATAGCAAGAATGCCGTGTTATACAACAAAACTCTTCCTTTCAATTACACCAATAAAAAGCTTGATTTCTTACAATCAATTTAAACGTTCAATATGCAAATTCCAACTAAGAGAACAAAATCTTTCAATACATATAGCTAGTTTCTCTAAATCAACACCAATCGAGATAAAAATCTATGGTCTTATACAGATTTTAACAAAATTATATTAAAAAAACAGCTACCCATTGATTCTAACATTCACAAATATCAATAGACAGATGCTGCATTCATTAACAAGCACTTAAAAAGCATACTAAAAGGTTTACTAAAGTGAACCTCAAGAATCCTGAGCTTTAGGATAACCTAGCTGAAAAACCTCAATTTTACCCTAGAATCTCTCTCAGTAACTATTCAACAGAAGAAAACAAAGATTCAAATTCAAAACATCAAACAACCTTAAAGTATTCAACTTCATTCAATAAATTTCAAGTAGAAAAGAAAATCCCTAACCCTAGATTTCACAAAGAGCTTAGTGAAAGTGTTTTACCTTCCTCTGGGAGGAGAATGCTTTTTGCCCCTAGGGATTCCTACTTGTAAAGACAAGATTATTTTTTAGCAAATCTTAAGGGATACTTATAGTACCTGTATTTGTCCCTATGCTCGTTCTTTTTACTAGGTTAAATGTACTTGTTTACCGTGGCACTCATTCATCACATCCCATAGTGTGCTACACCGGGTGTGATAATACTTGCAAAAATACTCAGAAAACCTGCCAGTATAATATTTTTACCGACTTATTTTTTGGTGGTTTTTCTTTTTGAAAATCGGGAAAAGGAAGACAACCGGGATTGAAAATACTAAACGTGCAAATATAAATACTTTTTTTACCGGCGAATTTTTCGGTTGTTTTTTTTTCTGAAAACCGATGAAATACAAAGGATCGCCTTTTACTTGGTCAAACAATCGAAAGGGGGAGGCAAACATCTGTGAATGAATTGATAGAGCGCTAACTTCTTTCATGTGGTCCCAGAAATTTCCGGATACCAAGGTAATTCACCTCCCAAGGGTAGGTTCTGATCATACGCCTATCTTATTAGATTCAAACCCTGAAAAATATAGAATTCTTAAACCGTTTATGCCTTCAATCCTGGTTAACTCATTCCACTCTACCTACGATAGTAGATGCATCTTGGAAATTACACTCAGCCAACTCCAATGAGATATCCTTCTCTGGGCTTCTAAAATTACTCTCCTCCGACTTGGCCCAGAACACAAATATTTGGGAACATACACAAAAATATCAAATCATTAAACAATAAAATTGATAATATCCATAGATCTGGAAATATCTCAAAAAAATTAAATAGATACACTAAAAAAAATCTCCAAGTGGAGTTAGGAAAATGGTATAAAATCAAAAATGATTATTACCATCAATTATCCAGGGATAAATTCTTCAAAGAATATGATCAGAACAAAAAATATTTCCATGCCTCTGCCTCAAATAGAAAAAGATCAATGCGATAAACTCTCTTAGAGAACCCACTGGGCTTGAATCTCAGATAGAGATCAACTCAACTCTCTGCTAGTCAAACACTTCCAACAAATAGGATCGTCCCAAAATAACAACTTCGACTTTGATCTAGCTACAATCATAAATCCTTGCATCAGTTTAGAAGATAATGTCGTCATGTCTGCAATCTCCACTAAAGAAGAAATTTGGCTCACTCTTTCCAATATGAATCAATGGGGAGCCCCTGGCCCGGATGGTTTCCATCCAGGCTTCTTTAAAGCTAATTGGGACATTCTGGGAAATGATATCATCGATACTGTCCAAGAGTTCTTTCGTTCGGCCTCTCTCGACAAAGATCTAAATCATTCTTTCATAACCCTCATCCCAAATATTTCCACACTACAAACCCCGGGAGATTTCAGACCTATTAGCCTGAGTAATACTATTTATAAAATCATATCCAAGATATTATCTAACAGACTAAAACCCCTTCTAGATAAAATAATCTCCCCTAATCAGTCTACATTTCTCCCTGGTCGGCAAATCACAGACAACATCATAATTGCCCATGAACTTATCCATTCGATGAAAACCCCCAAGAAAAAAAAAGGGCTTTCTAGCGTTAAAACTAGATCTATCAAAAGCTTTTGATAGGGTCGAATGGAATTTTATTGAGAAAGTCCTATTAGCTCTTGGTTTTTAGGAATTCTGGACAAAGCTTGTTCTACAATGTATATCTAAAACCTCATTCTCAATCCTTCTAAATGGATCTCCCGGGCCATCTTTTATTACTTCTAGGGGGTTAAGACAGGGGGACCCCTTATCACCATATCTCTTCCTAGTTTGTATGGAAATTCTCTCTAGGCTTCTCGAAAAGGCAATTGAAGACAAGAGAATATCGGGATTCCAGATAAACAAAGATGCTCCAAATATCTCCCATCTTTTTTTTGCGGACGACTGCTTTTTATTCACAAAAGCAGACCTGGGGGAAGCGAAAAATTTATTGGAAATTTTACAGTTATTTGGGAATATCACAGGTCAAATGGTGAACCTACAAAAATCCAGTGTCTACTTCAGCCCAAAAATACACCCAAGACATGGAAAAATAATTGCAAGAATTTTAAAAGTCCAGCTGATGACCAAAAATGATAGATACCTGGGTACACCGCTATTCTTTGACAAAAACAGAAAAGCCAACTTTGAACCGCTATTACAGCGTTATTACTCTACGTTACAAGGTTGGAAATCGAAACTGTTATCTCAAGCTGGGAGGACTGTTTTGATTAAATCGGTTCTTCAATCTTATCCGACGTATCAAACGCAAGTCCTCGCCCTTCCGAAAACAACTCTCGATCAGCTTGACCGTATTCAGAGAAACTTTTGGTGGAAAAAAGATGGGCAAAAAAGACAAGGAGGATTTATGAGGGCCTGAAAAAGTATATGCAAACCCATATCCCAAGGCGGCTTAGGAATTAAAAACCCACATTACTTTAACCTAGCCATCCTTACCAAACTTGCTAGTAGACTGGTCACAGAACAAGACCAACTATGGGTCAAATTGTTAAAAGCAAAATACTTTCCGAGTTCCCACCCCCTCGAAAAATCCAAAATTTTGAATCTATCGTGGATTTGGACTAGCATTCAAAAAGGGCTAGAGCTAATAAAAGGTAATTTTATTTGGCAAGTCAAAAACGGAGCTTCGGTGAAAATATGGGAAGACAGATGGATACCCAATACTGATATAATCCAAAAAAAAACCCAACAGTCAAGAATAGGCTCCAACAAGAGTTCAAGAACTAATTACAGATCAGAATAGAT
Organism: Papaver armeniacum; assembly: GCA_023531295.1. Classification (NCBI taxonomy): domain Eukaryota; kingdom Viridiplantae; phylum Streptophyta; class Magnoliopsida; order Ranunculales; family Papaveraceae; genus Papaver; species Papaver armeniacum. The sequence goes on from JAJJWW010014143.1 coordinate 862,310, forward strand.
GGGACCACGAAAATCTAAACCAATTTTTCTACCCAGAGGACAAGAAAAAATCCAAGCTTTAAACCCCAGGAATCATGAACAAGATATTATTCGATGGAGACACCACCGATCGGGAAAATTCTCGGCTAAAAATGTTTATACATTTCTAGTCAATCAGGATTCCGATAATTATGATAACCCAGATTTCCCGTGGAGCAAGATATGGGAAATCCAAGCTATCCCTAGAATTAGGATTTTCATATGGAAATAATGCACAGAGTCCTTCCGACGTCGGCTAGATTAAGTGCTCACAGTAAGGAAATTGACCTGATTTGCCGGTTATGTAATAATCAAGTGCAAGAAACAGAGACTCATCTTTTCTGCGAGTGCCCTTTTGCAAGAGCAGTTTGGTTTGGTCTATCTACATAATATAATCATCGCTTATTCTCACAGCTCGGCTTTTGATTGGGTTAAATGGTGGATTACGGAAGCGGATCTAAAACATCTTCAAGTAAAAATATCCACAACACTTTGGTTCATTTGGAAATACAGATGTTCGGTTGTTTTTGAAGAAATTCATCCAGACCCAGTCAATTTATTAGGACAAATAAATGGTTTCTTAAATTCCACCCCGTCAAATACCATTCAAAGTAATAAGGAGAATCAAAAGAAAATACCAGTCAACAATTCTTGGTCCAACCTGAATTCCGACTGGATAATATTCATTGATGCATATTACAAAAAAGAAGACTCTTCGATGGGATATGCTTTCATCTTGTATTCTTGTAGATGAAGAGAGTTTCAGGCACCTCTCGGCGGGTTCGGAGTGGGCTACGTCATCTTTTCATGCGAAAGCAAAAGCCTTGCTGAAGGCAATTACGTGGCTAAAGGATAACATACTATCAAGCGTGGTCATTGCAACTGACTGTAAAGATTTGGCAGACAAATTAAACATGGTGACTTCAGAATCTCCGTGGCCGGCAGAAAATACTTTGCAGGAAATAAGAATAATTCTGGACGAGCTCTCCCAAGCTAAAGTGAAATTCATAAGGAGAAAAAACAACAAGGCAGCAGACTACATAGCTAAGGAGGCTAGACTAAAAAGGTTACAACACATGTCGGAAAGCCTACATCAACGAGTTCACAAATCTAACATAGACTATAATTTGTTTGATAAAGCTGATTTTGTAAATCTGTTGTATTACATTTGCTAGCTCTAATATATGATCTTTTCCATAAAAAAAAGATACTGACTTATTATTTGTATCACTCTGGGTTCCAAAGTTTAATTTTTTGAGATGACAAAATTTTAGAGTTTTTTGAACCACGGTTTATGGAAGTGGAACTCATGGAATGAATTTTAATACTATATGATTAAGTGCCTAAGTGGTAAAGTGTGCTACAGTTGATCGCTGGCTGTAAATGTTAGGCCCAATTACTCATAATTTTAACCAAATGTGAGAAAATTTAGAGAGAAAATTTGTTTTCTTAATTAGTGTTGGTATTTTTGGAAACAGAAATCATGGGAATCAAAGATATGTGTCAACATATCATTTGTCCCCCATGCCCCCTTCAAAAAACACCCCCATCAAAATTTTCTCGGAAAAAACAGAGCAAAAGAAAAGTTTATAAACTAATTTGTTACTGATAGGTGTAGAATACACTCGTGGGCACTAGACAACGTGCCATCCGTCAAGACCAACTGGGCCAGAGATGAAGGAGCACCCGAGATAGGTGATCCTGCTGAAACACCAAAGGATGGCTTTAACCCATCACTAGGTGGTAAGATAAGAGATCAACACAAAATTCAACCGACATGCACGTACAAGAGGACTCGACACCACCTTGCCATGGACTGACCGCTTCCCCAACCACCCGCATTTAATGCGGCCTAGAATATCGTGCCTGGGACGTAATTAAATCTGAGGAAACGAGGGCTGGTCGTGTTGATGAACCTGGGATACGCAGGTCACAAGACACAAGTCCATACCACGACAGAGCACAAGAAGATAAGATCTCAACAAACCATTGTCGCGGGACCCACCCAATTTAGCTATAAATATGCATACCCCCTCCACCGAGAGGGGATCGAAAAGAGAGAGAGAGAATAGCTTAGAAGTAAGTGAGTTTCAACTTAAGTGGTCAATGAACACAAGATCTTGTGATCATCTTTGTAACTCATGATTCATAGTAAATCGCTCGATCCGTGATGTAGCCTAAAGCCAAAACCACGTAAACCATCGTCTCTTTTACCTTCCAGCATCGATAGTTTCACGCATACCCGATTCTACCTATCACCTTGGGGGATGATGATGAGACTATGACAAACTAAAGGTTTGGAATCTATGAACCAATTACCTAATGAATGTATATTATACTTTTCTCTTACACCTCAATACGTATTCAATTCATATTAAGATTGTTTGTGATCACGTACACAATACCCGATCGTGTTCACAATTTGATGCTTGTAGTCAGGACCCTAGTCCCTGAAAGATTGATCTTTCCCTCAGGACTTGCCACTTCAACTCAAAAAATTTTACTTAAAAACGCAGTCAGATTGTTTAGACTCGTTTCTCGTACATATTTATGTTTCATTAAAGGTACCATCAGATTCTGGGCATTATATAACCTTTAAACCAATGATCTGGGTTTTAGTAAACAGATTCACATTTAGACCTGCTGTGACATATTTATGTTGCTCATTGTTACTACATCTGGGTATTTATATAACCTTTTGAAACTCATCACATCTGGTTTTAACTTCTGAATTTCAAAATACAATTTCCAATTTTTCAAAAAGATTTGGCTTTTTTGCAAACAACGACCCATGGACTCCATCCTATGTTAAATCCGCATCCGTCTATGTTCTTCTGCAGACTATTCGCCAAACTAACAACCCCGTACACCTAATACTACCAGAAATCTAGGCTATGAAATCAAGTTGAATTGTCACTTCAACCTGGTGGACTTTGGTCTCTGGACACTCTCCCATGTTCTTTGTAAGTGCATTATTGCAATGGAAAGAACAAAGATGCTTGACAAAGATAACTCCAAAGATGCTCCATGACCACACCAGCAGAATAAGATGTATAGTGGCTATGGACGACAAACATGACAATATACACTTGGGAAGGGGAAAGCATATGGCTCTAGATGTATCATCGCATTGAAGCAAAGGTCATGGCCGCAAGAGCCGACCAAACGAGGGGTCATGATTGCTTCCAAAGTGATAAATGTTAACCTGTGCCACTGAGCCCTTCGTAGTTATAGTCAATCGTTGATTCAGAAATCCGTCCCTACTGACGCCACTGACAATGAAATAAGATTAACAACTACAAACAGATCTAACGTAACACCACATACCAGAATAGTGGGAAACTACACGTATCCCCGAGGGACAAGCTCAACGTATAGATAATCCTCAATCAAGTTGTAACCAAAGAACGCAATATTGGCTTAACTCAGTAGAGCTAAAGAGGAATCAGCCTAACGCACGCCGGATGCGTGTGGCCTTGTTAGCTCAGAAAACCAGCAACTAAGAGAGAAGATCCCTCCGTTCAACTAGAGAATCGGCTGGATTGCTAACTAAAGGTACAGCAATTAGACCGAGAATTACCTTCAAACATCTCAGAAGCAATCCAATCAAGAAGAATACCCCAAAGACATGCTGAATGTAGATAACCACCCAGACCACCCACTGAAATTCCGGACGCCACACACACCTGAAAGCCACAACGTTACAAATCATTAAGAAAAACACTACTTTCATCAGACAGCACTGCCAGTAAATGCATAACCTCCGCACGGGAGATGTTGTGCAGATCAATCAACTCAAGACCTGTGGCAGGTAGACTAGAATGACAGAAGGAGGCCAATACTACTCCCCCTTTGTACTATTGGGGCTCACGCACTTTATTCCAGAAATGTCCATCTCAAATTTTCTGAATGGCACACAGCTCGCGGACCAAGTTCATCGCCGGTATTACAAATGGTAATGCATTGTGGACTAATGCATTTAAATGAGATTGGCGCACATTTCCCTTCAAGTCTGGTAAGTGATCCGTTATCTTGGTTTGATAACCTCAAGCCAGGGATGCATTATTCATATGATCACCACTCAAAATTTTCGCCACCTCTGTTATATAACAGTTGTGAAATATGTGATGGACAAGCTTCTTCTACTTGCAATTGGGTACAGAGTCCATTAGTACACGTGGATATATATGTCGCCATCGGACATGTGGATCCCGTGTGAGTATTAATCACACAACAACAGATGAGTCCATTGCTTGTCAAATCACTGGCATCTCAACCACCAGAGATTGAGGATAATCATTAAAACATGAGGTTGGAAGAAATTCAAAAGAGAACTCTGTTGCGCACACCCAACTTCCCACGACAACGGAACTAGTATAACAGGCCACCAACAATACCAAAAGGATCGAAAAGACACACAGAATATGTATGTAAAGCTTGGAAGACCGGGTCTATACGTAAATTACAGTCAATGCCACTATCCACAAGATATTAAAGAGATCAAGGATCACAAGACTTAGACGTCTCTGGTCTAAAGGGAAATAACCACTAGCTCCTACAGTAATCCAAAGATACTACATTTCAAAGGTTTTCATGAAAACAATAACAAAGAGAAATGCCTGCAAAATCTCAAGATAGAAAGACAAAGCTTATATTTGGGGGACTAAAAATATGTGAAAGGCTGGAATGGAAGATAGAGCAACAAAGAAACAGGTCCAACTACTGAGGGAATTTAGCATTGAATGCCGCATCTCGTCAAATAAAGAGCCAACCCAACGACAATAGGAAACGCCTTCCGAGAAAGCAATGAAGATTATCGTGAGCTTTACAGCAAATAAAGGTTATATCGAGGAGGGATGAACGACTCACTTTTGAATATGATATTGGAGTGACCACTAAAGACTTCAACAATTCATTAATCCTCACATCATGCAATCGTAGATGCAACATAAGGAAAATCCTCACGATGGAGGAAGTCTGGGAATGTCTGTTACTTATTAATATCCAAACGTATGGAGCTGCATACCATGAGAACTCCCTCACTACACTAATCTATCTATTGGGGTTCATGGCACGGTTACGTAAGCTTCCCTGGGATATTATCTTACGTGTGCCCTAAGTGAAAGTCGACACTTCGCTTTAGTGTGGTGTAGAATATCGTCGCCCACAATGCCATTATTGAATGCAGATAACCATGTTTTCATAGCTGCAAATACTACCATTTCAATACTAGTTTCCCGGGCCCCTCAGAATAACGGAGATAAGGTATCAAGCTTCTGGCACGCGTTGTGGCCAACTCAACAACGTAAGAGAGAAAGGGGAAAACCTGCTGTCTCGGGAGGCAGATATCCAAAGACAAAGCCATCGACTCTAATATTTGAGGATCCTTGGGTGCTTCTGCCTAAAGGGGACCTCAGAGGGAAACACTGAGGCCTCAACATCAAAAGTTAACGTGTAGCGTCTCTAAATAAAGAATTGAGACTACCAAATAGCAATTAAAGAAATCCCCCACCTGGGAAACCCAGTCACGTTCACATCCTTGGAGCAAGCGTGAAAGAAATCGATTATTGTGTGACGGAGTGTAATCCAAAGACTGGGACAGGAACTCTAACGGACTAGAACGCGAAGCTTTCAATAAAACTGCTCAAAGGAATACGTGACATCTTCGTAAGATGGAAACTATCTCGATATGCCATAGACCAGACAGATAAGATGAGCAAGCATTAAACTCGTGTGACACCCCCTAGCATTTGACAAAGACAGCGAAATAAAATAAGCGCAGTATCAAAGCAAGCAGTAAACATGAGCTACTAAAGCTATTGGAAGCAAGCGTATAAAGAAGCTTCAAATACCTCATTTGACTTCTGCACATAGGTACCCAAAGAAAATGGAGGGGCTTTAATCGTATCGACTTCACCAACTCCGAACAAAAAAGTGCCGTTTCCCAAGGATAGTTATCCATTACCCACATTGACCAAATAATGATGTTAAAGAGAAGGATAAGGAAGAGTTGTCATGCTGGTGTGATTATCTGAATAAACCAATTATTTTTAATGTAAGGTGCACTGGCAAACATACCTATTTTACACAATTTAAAGGCTTTATTGCTTACAGAAGAATGCTCCCTTTGGGCCCAAACGTTAGGAGCAACGTACCAAAGGATGCAGGGCTTCCATGCATTTGCTGCCATGGACTCAGGATCTCGTAGGCCCATGTCACGATATGCTCGTAAAGTGACATAAAGAACTACCACCAGGACTCAGATATTTCTGGAGCTATGAGAGAGCACAACATGAAGGTAAACCGAAATGTAATTTCTGCACTTGAAATTCTCGATACCTGCATGTAAGAGGGCTGAGGTAGATCCAGTAATCCGGAGCATAAAGAACATATGTACAAGATTCGAAGAAATCCCAAAAGAGGTACAAAGTTTCAAGGATCCCTGTAGCCTGGGAAGATTCATCTCAAGATCCCCTGATAGGTGCAAACTTTCTTCAAATATGTCACAAAAAGGGGACTAAATGGCATTGTTAACGTTTAAGAAGCTACAAACAATACCCAGCAGAACTTCATCCTTCTGGAACCGACCCCGAAGAGGCTTTGGCACCTTCACATTGCGCAATAAGATTATAAGAAGCGCAAAGGTTCGTCAACCCATACAAGGATGAGCAACCATCTATTATGTCATATGACCTCAATTCCGCAGCTCAATTAGACGAATTAACAGCCTAATCCTAGTCAGTCGTATATTCTACTTTAAAGTCGAGGACGTACTTCTTAACGCATGAGACACATTTGATCCATGTCGGGCACCCTTAGACACCATCCTCAAAGGCAAAGGTAGATTATAGCAAACGACACCATCTTCACCAATTCAACATCCACTATGAGCCTAACACTTCGTGAATCGCAGGTATTAGTAACACTTTCAGTAATCGCTTAATAACTTAAGAAGAAGTATCGCATGTTAAGGATGAAGGTTGGCTCAAATAGAACTGTTTAAATTCTTTTGAACGTTAAAGTTGAACCCACTCGCATTGGAGGCTCATGATGGCTCCGGGAATAAAATAGGCTTGATATATCAGTTATCAATTATTAATCTAGGACAAATAATCGTGGCATCTATCCGGGATTAAATTAAGGCCATACTAATAAGATCAGAGAGATGAAGGAGGGATTCATGCTTCGCTTGATATTGGAATTAGGGATAAGAAGCGCGGTTAACAAGTGCTTATCTACAAATCGATCAGCACGCAAGCAGATAGCTACGAATACAATGTGTATGACGTAAATGATCAAGGGTAGCTATAGTTTCTATGCAAACATTGGCCTCCAAGTACCAATTAATTTCCGAGATCATAGAAGAGTGATGATTTGATGTCTCGTACAGATTGTTTGAGTTAAAAACGAGATAATACAATCAAGGTACTAAAGAGGGGTATCTAACCATCCATCAACCCAAGAAACATGCTGCTATGTCCAACGAACTGGTTGAGAAAGACTGGTAGAGGATGTTTGAGAACAGAATATTCACATGTGCATTTCCTGGGAACTGACATTGCCTGCACAAGCTAGAGGAAGAATGGCCGCATTATAGTCGTAGAAATGAGATTGAGGAGTGAATTCACTTTCTCAAAGAAGGGAAACCCCCCCAGACACCAAACGTTTGTGGTATCCAAGAGCAGGGATGTACGCAGCTGGGAAGACCAAAACTTGCTGTAAAAAATCCTATTCCTTGGACCACTCTGTCGTCGCTCTTATCCCGGGGAGCCGAGGGAGAGCATTGTTCGAAAGATATAATATTAAGAGGGAGACAGTGGGAATCACAAGTGGAATGAGATCCCTAGTGATAAGGCAAAGACGTTAGGGCTATTACCGCAACCATGACTCCGGGATAAATGAATACAAAAAGATAATATGTCAAAGATTGTAACTAATCCATTTCCCACATAAAGTTGAACTCGCTGACAAATCTCTGGTGGTCTCTGAAACGTGGGTATCGACAGAAACCACTCGCACTGTGGACGGGGAAAAGAAGATCTTATATAGTATCGGATTATTTCAAGAAGTGGAAGAAGTAGACCAAAAAGAATGATCGACGCTTTACCTTTTATTTTTCGAAAGCCATCATTCCATGTGTTTGCATCCTCGCAGAGATAGTCTCCACAATCGGTAAACAAATACAAGGAAAGAATATTATCATGCTCGACACCTTCTGACCAAAAGAAACGTCTCTACATAAATCGTTGTGCCAATGACAAGTACACAAACAAAACTTTGAAAGCCATTCTTAAAAAGGCTTAGATGAGTACAAGGGACGATGAAAGTAATACTGCATAACGTCTCTAAGCGGTATAGATTTAATTAACACCAGCCACTGAGAATTCCCATTTCTACTTCACCACGGAGCAGGGTTAGGATCCTCAGAATTATCAACTATTGTAAAGATGGTTGTGGAAAAGAATCCACCACCTGCATATGTTGGGAAAGCTCTCACCCACCTCAAGAAAGGAAGTGTACCGTAAAAGAACGAAAACTACCAACGTAAAAGCTATTGAGAACAGGAACAAAAGTGAAATTTAGGCTTTGGGAAGGGTGATGGTATTAGTAACTTACCTTCAATACCCATGAGAAAAGTAAAATTAAAATGAACTGGGAGGACCCTATGCACAGACAATATCGCAGTGAAATGGCTCTTACTATCCGCGCAATATGAAAGGGAAATCCTCATGCATCCGTGGAATGCCAAATACCTCAAGCCATACTACCCATGACTCAACCACTCATGTGCATTTCGTGAAGAAGAAATGGACTTGCTAGTCCAATATGTTTCATTCCTGGTAAAGATAATGACCTTAACTTTTCAATCAATCCAAGCTTTACTTTTCAAGTATCATATCCCCCATTCATTACCTTTAATGACATTTCAACGTTTATTCAAACTGTTGTCCTATATGAAAACACGACACCATATGAACTACATGTATATACTACTTACACAATGTACATTGAAAACCATGTCACACTTAATAAAAGATTTATATTGTTACCTCATGATGTAGGCCTTAAGGCCGTAACTAATGCAAATCGTCAGACAATTACTATTATTAAGAATTGACATTATACTTAGTAAGAGATATCTCGCATAAAGCGTGATCATACCTGTACTTTAATAATATACCGGTAATATCCTCCGCGCAAAGCACACGCAATATATCGACATACATGCACTTCCTAATTTAAGTGTCTATAAGTACTAACAGAGGAGTACTTTTTTGTTGCAATGGTAACTGCAATATTACAAGGCCGCTAACTTAATGGAGTACATCCTTGAACGTCGTCAGACCCCCACCGCCCAGATCCTCTCGCCAAGGAGTTATCAACGGGTGCAAGGTCACAGACACCGGGATACTTTAACTCACTTTTGAGTCGCATCTAACAATACACTTTATCAAATTCAAAGATTTGACATCCGCGCGTTACAATATCATGGAATTTTTCATTATGTTTAATGTGTAAAGACGTATAGATGTAACTAAATAAAATCAAAATCGTATTTGAACACCAAAGTTTGATCTAATACATGGTGCTTTGATTACAAGCCCTAAAGAAAATAACAAACGCCAAAAAGGATAAGCAACCGAAGATCAATCCTTTAGCATACCAGCTGCTTCGCTTCATCGAGCAGGAGCGTTATCCAGTTTATCCTTCCAGCCGATGAAGGAACACGCAATGGCACCAGGGGAGGGTCCGTAGAACTTGATGTTTGTGCATCGGATCGCTCGAGTATAATTCTGTTAGCCCTGCATGGTTTTTCGAGATCCAGCCAATCTCACCAAGAATCTGACACCCTTCACGCTTGCTTCACGGCCATAAAACCTATGGCCATGGCCTCATCTCACCATTGCTAAGGAAGTAGAAAGCCGGTCTATCCTTTATTTAGCTTGCTTCAACATTTCTCCCGAGACGAGGCTAGACCCGAAGGAGGCGAGCTTGACCCTCCAAGTGAACTACCTTAGCCCGAGATTCAAGAACTTTTTCACATCCGCCAGCCTTAAGTCAGATTTAAGCTCGCGGATGAGAAGAAGACATAAATAGACACATAAAGTATAATACCATGACGAAAACGTATACCTTCTTTGGAATGACTCCAACCGCGAATCCCTCGTCGCGCATAATCATATTCATTTGATAACTTATCGAATTACCCGCAGTAGAGATTAAGGTAGCATAATTAATTCGCGCTTTAGGCTGGCTTTCAAGATCGAGCCCGACAGACGATGTCGATTAACCTCTAATATTCTTCGATTCCAACCCCTTGTTAAGACGATACATGGTCACCTCTAAGTCTCTCTCTCACGCCTAACCCGGATTTAAAACACATTTCAGCTCGAGAGCGCGCATAGCACCATCGAGAGCACCACATTTCGCCCCCAAAGACGCCTCTTTCCTCGGGGATGCTGTATAGGTCCAGACATCCGAGGGATGAGAAGACCGCGCCGCTGCGAGCTCGTCTTCCATAACATTAAGTTTAATTATGAGGAAACGGTCTACGTTGCTCAAGATTATCCCGTCTAAGGTAAGAGTCTCGTTGAACGTGGCGGTCATGGTTATTTCGATTTAAGGCATCTACCACAATGCTTTTTCTCTACGCCTATTCTTCGCCATAGCGTTATGAACATCCGCGCGGGGCATTCCATTTCTCTCTCACGACTCACTCTAAGTTTTTCAACTAACTCTTGCACACCTTTTTATCTAGCCCTCTCACCTGGAAGCCACAACACCAGACTCCGCCACCGAAGAGCGTAGACAATGGGAGTGGAGGGCAGAGAAACCCGTAACAAATAAGGAGCAGAAATCTACTAAAGAAGAGGAAGCAGACTCTAAATAGACGAGGAGTTCTTCTTCAAGAAATGGGCCTAACTTGGCCTTAACCAGAGCCGCCCGTAACGTAGCTTCGAGCCTCTTCTTCAGTCTCTCGCCGCTCCCACGTTCTTTTGCGCACTCACTACATTTCTTCATCCTGCAAGAGACCGCTTCAACACTGTAAGCGCCTCTTCGCAATGTCGAAGCCTCCTCTAGCTTGAGAGATTTAGCCTTGAAGAGCCAGAAGATGGTGGTTACAATACTCACTTCTCATCATCTATCAAGAAACAAGGAAATTAGCTCACATCATAGTTTGAACCAAACTGGGATAAAAAGAACAGACAAACCCTCCAATAACTGCAATCTGCACCGACACCCATCAGCAATAGCCATCATGGTCGCAACCGCAGGGGAGAGATCCACCACAAGGTCAACCCACGTCACGAGATTCTATTTCAATTCCGATCTACCGCCTCCTCGTAGAGTTAACTCCATGTGTCACGTAGTAAAGCATCTCAACTTTTCCCTTCAATCAGGCAGATGAGGTACAACCAGCAAGTTT